>RAIA01000031.1:340000-630666 GCA_003664395.1 Leishmania lainsoni | reverse complement strand
CCCTAACCCTAAACCCTAACCTAACCTAACTAACCTAACCCTAACCCTAACCCAACCCTAACCCTAACCCTAACCCTAACCCTAACCCTAACCCTAACCCTAACCCATGCTAACCCTGCCTGCCCGCCCTCGGGAGGATTTTCCAGGTTCAGTGAGAAGACTGTCGTGGTGATTGCAATGGTGGCCATGAAGGCTGTATTGCAGCGTATTGCCGGAGCGGGAAGCCTTTCTTGGTGCAGGAGGAGCGGTAAAGCATGCAGGTTACCGTTGCGAATGTGGGCATGTTATAGGGGACGAGGGATCGAGAAGGAGCCCTTGTCGTCAGGGTGTATCGCCAACGGTTCAAGCACAACGCCAGCGTTGCTTACGTCCATGCGGTGGACGGTGTTCAATGTTCAGGAGCTCTACGGAAGAAGTATGCATGGCTCATGCTGAGTAGTGCGGAGTACAGGCAAAGGGAGACCGCACTCCTTGGTTACCTCACGCAGCACACAGGGATGTGAGTGGCCAAGAGAGGAATGTTCTCCGCGCAAAGCCTGCAGCGGCCCGTCATGGTCTGTGGTCTACTCACGCAGAGGTTTCGGCTGAACGAAATCACAGATCCACAGGGCGGTGCGAACTCTGTGTACACGTCGGTTGTCGAAGATACTGCTTTTCTGGCAAGGTGCAGGCATGGTCATCCCAAGAGCGCTCCGTGCGGCACGCCATCACCGTTGGAGCCCGTACGTTCCCGCGCATACCGCTCATGGGGCACCCCGTTGCCGGCATCATGGTGGCACACCGGGTGTGTTGCCTCCATATCCCCCTCACTGCGGCGCCCCTGCTGCGCACAGTAACGGCTGCCACACTGCGCAGGAACCGCACAGCACGCAAGTAGCGACACAGGAGAAAGCAGCGAATCCGGCACAGCTGCGCTCCAAGGCGCATGAGGAGCAGCGGAAAGAAAGTGGGACGTAGATGAGCGGTGTGCACGGGACGCGCAGACGTAAGTTCTCGCGGTTGAGCCTTTGCTGGTAGCGCACCACGCCGTGACACGCAGGCACGAGCAGCAAAAAAAGGTCCCGGAGAGAGGAGTCGGGCCGGTGCAGCAGTATAGGAAGCAGAAAGCGGACTACTCTGCAAACAGGGTCGCCTCCGCCACATCGGATTCTTGGAACTCCTCACGCACAAAACCCTCTCCAAACAAAAAGACACACCAACTCACCAACGCGCCTTCGCAGAGACATACGCCGCAACAGGTTGACTGAGTTCGCTGCGCAGCACACCTCACCTCCCTTGGAGTGTCTTTTGGGGATGAGCAGTGGCGTTCCTCAGCCCTCCCTCCCAGAAAGAGAGGTGGCCAGCCCATACAGCAAAGGGTTTGACAGAAGGATCAAAGGAGAACCACGTTGCCGGTGGCATCACTTTGCTCGATGCGGATAGCGCAGGCCCACCGCGCACGGCCCTCCTTTCCACGAGGCACGCGAGGAGGCATCCCAGTAGTAAGAAAAGGAGTCCACAGAGCCACACGGCACACGGCACATGGCACTACAACGTTCGCAGACATGTGGATCCGCACACAGGCGATTCTGCGCCATGTCATCTCACCTCTTTGGACACCGCGTCCGCCATAGCCACCCTTTCAAAGCGCGAGAGGAGAGAGGGAGAAGCGCGCGCACATCCCCACGGATCCACCGCGAGCAGCAGAGTCAGTCGCAGCCTTCAGCCCAGAGTTCTCGCAGGCACGCCTTGCAGCTGCCTACACGACCATTTCGAATCCAGCGCGTAGGTTTCGCTCAGGGACAGCCACGTCCGCCATGACGCATCCCGGCACATTCATTCCGTAGACAGATGCGCACGCCGGCCGCGAGTGTGGCCCATGTGCTGGGAGTGCATAGGAGCCTCGATTGGGCCCACTCACTGCTCATTGGGACGGCTGCGGTGCCCATCGGACTCGCCATTGCGGCATCGGAGAGATCGAAACGGAGCAAGCCAAATGCCCAGGTTGAGAAACAGTGGGTAGTAGTGCAGCCGGAGATGGTTCGCTCGCTCCATATCAGCTTGCTCGCCGAACTATCCCTGCGCCACTTCCCCGTCGTAGTAGAAAGGCGGATGCGAGGAGGGGATGCTCAGCGCGACCGCGGCCAATGGGCAACGTTGCTTTCTCAGCGTCCTCGGCAAGGAGAGTCCCATCTGCGGCTGCCGGCTCCACTAGGGACAGCATGTGACGCTGGGCGCTTGCACGAGAGGCTCTTCTGGCTGGCTGCCGTCCTACACGCAGCCATTGCAGAATATCGCATCCATTACTCCCAAGCCCCCTCGAGTTCCCTAGTCATGGGTTTTCACTTGGGAAGTTGGGTGTGCGTCGCACATCCGAAGGATGTGCCCAGGCCCCCCTCTCCTTGTCGGAGTCACTTTGTGCACCTTGCGCTGCAGGTGCCACGCAGACTGCATTATCGGCCGCTGTGGCCACAGTCTGCGCCACCTGCTGCAGTGAGTGTCTTCTCCGGAAGCAACTCCGCTTTCCGCTACTACAGGCCTCGCACGTCCTTCATGAGAGAGCGCAGGTGGCTCTTCGCTGCATCACATGGACTGCACACCACACGGCACTGTTCGTGCAGAACACTTGGTGGGCAGCGTTTTCCCCAACACCCCAGTGCTGCAGCCCCGCAGCTCGACTATCCTCCACGACTGAGATAGCGTCGAGCTTGTCAAGAGACGGAAGGCACAAATGAGCGAAGCGCGAACTTTACCGTCAGCCATTCGCGTGCGAGCCCCCCCCACACACACACACATTCGCACTCTGCCGCCGACCCGCTGCTGCCATCACCTACGCCACGGCGTGATCTTCACGAAGATTCGTGGTACGACATTACTCCCCGAGAGGTTTACACGATTCGCCACACGCACAGACCCCACTCACGTGTGCCTCCGCAGTGCGAAGGGAGAGTAAGGCGGGCAAGCGCGGTTCCAAGGGCGGGAGGTGGTGCCTTCGGTGAACAGTCCAGGGCAGGAGGTAGTGTTTTGCAGGACGCTTCAGGGTGGAACTCGGGACGTTTGGCCGCCCTTTCTCTATGCTGTGCTGTGAAATGGGCGCACGTAATGGCAGCCGAAACGATGTGAGGAGAGTAGAGGGGCGAGGAGGGGGGAGGGCGACGTGGTATTGATGGCGAATCTGTCAGCTGAACCACGGCGGTTGCTCGGCCCCATCACAGGTGGGAAAGCACTACATGAGCTTTTGTGCAGGCTCGCGGGCTACCCTCGAAGGCTAACTCATCCTTACGCACGTCACAGAGCCTTGCAATACAGCACCGGAGAAAGCCACAGAAAGGTGATGCTCGCCGTCCGCTTGGGTGCTCAGGAGTGCCGCTTTGCACTGTGGCTCCCATTCTCCGCTCACAAGGCCACGCTGCCCAGTAAATTTATCGGTGAGGACACACATGGCCACTACTACGGTGAGCACACACAACTACCAAAGAAAAGAACTCGATCGAAAAATACCCCCACGTGCATTCGAGTGGGCGAGAAGGGGGGAAAACGAATACTGCAAAAGTGCAGTGAAAAGGAGAAGGGGGGAGCCAATGAAAACGAAAAAAAAGGCTCTCTGATGGTAGGCGGAAAATTAAAAAAAGTGCAATCGGAAAACGCCCGTTCGGAGTTGCTCTATTCGTGAGGGACCCCATAATGGGAAAGAAGAGAAGCCGCAGAAGGAAGATACGACCCATACATCGAGCATTTGTTTCACATGAAGCAAGAGCACCATAAAAGAGCCTACGCACTCTCTCCAGGTGACCCGCCCAATCGAGAGGTCTATGACTTACAACTGGTTTCTTCCTACTCAGTGGAAGTGAGCGCACATGGATGGAGGATCGCCTGGAGGTAGAGGTGGGCACATGTGTGGGGAAGTTAATGAGCACAGAGATGGCACAGGAAAAATGAGCCTTGCGGCATCAGGACGGAAAGAGGGGAAGGAAAATAAAAGGAAAGAAGGTACTACTCGTGGTACAACACAAATCCAGCAATCGTGAGGCTCGCGCTAACGAACAAGACTTAAAGTCGCCAGTCGAGCTTATGCGCTCAATATGAAGAAAAGAATAGCACAAAACTGGGGATAACAGCAACGTAACTACAGTCAACCCGCTTTGATGCTGCTAAAGAGCGCCCAAAGAGAAGCCAATAAGATAATATTACCTCGCCGCACTCACGCTCGCGTCCCCTTCAAATCGTCGCACCACTTCGGCACGACTTCAAGGTGAAAGGGCGCAAGAAGCACAGGTCGAGCTGATGCATTAGTAAAGTAGGCGAAACGGCTACTACTAGCCCGACTCCCAGATACACTTGGCAAGGTGAGCTTTGGCGCGTTTGTACCGAACATCATACACCGCGACGTCGTCCTCCTCGGCCACAACGTACGTGGTGCGTGGCTTGCCGCGTACCCAGCTCAGGTCGAGTACGCTTCCCAGGCCCACCAGGGTCTTCGGTACCTGGGACGCCACCCAGTCTTCCATATACTTTGTAGCAGTTGCCTCAATTGCATTCACGTCGAGCCCCTGCTCAATCAGGCGCTTCGCCTCCTCTGCCACCTTGAGCTCATTCTTGTGGAAGTAGTGGACATAGTAGGGTATCGCTGGCATTCCAAAGTGCGTCATCACCGAGTTCCATGTGAGTCGGGAAGGAACTGGTCGCAGAATCTGGTGGGCCCGGGACTCACTGTCCGCCATGTAGCACACGCGCCGCCCCGGGCACAACTGCCTCACAGCCCCGAGGTGGTCTTTCACCTGTTTCCCCACAAGCACATCCTCATACTGCATCATCAAGCTGAGGTATTCGTTGTGCAGGCTGGAATTGTACGGCTCGGTCAACAGCTGGAGCAGAAGAGCATTCCTGCCATCAAATGGGTTCAGCGCAGCTTGTACGAGGCGTCGGTCCAGAATGTAGCCCACCCCGTTGCCATATAGGATGCCGCTGATGTAAAGCGACCACACGCGATACAGGCAATCCTTCGTGTCATCGATGCCCAGCGTCGCCGGTATAACGTCGCCGTGCGGAATGGTCGCTGTCAAGTTACGCGATCTCCCCCACTCGCCATGTTGCATGTAGCGTAGGTCGCTGAGGTATTGCGGTACCTTCAGATACATGTCGTCATCGCCCTTCATCAAGTAGGGCACGTCTGGGAAGGCACTGTAGGCGTAGTTTAGCCATATCACGACCTTTTGGCTCATCCCGACTTCCGTAGGAACACCCCACGAGTTAGACATGCCCATCTTCTTGTTTGTAGTCGGACGGCGGTCCGTCAACAAATCGAGCCATAGCGAGTTGCGATGGTGCAGCGCCTCCTGCCACAGTGCAGTGGACACATGGCACATGTACCGTGCCGCAGAAGTGAAGGTGGGTGTCGCCGGCAGCGACAGAGCAGAGGAGAGCTTCGCAAGTGACGAAGCCCCGCCCAGAAATCCCTCTGGGCTCACCACGGAGGCCTTCACACCGCTGCAAGGCGACTCCCACACGGCGCCATCGTCTTTGGAGACGTTGCGCCATCCACCACGCAACACCACGCGGCGCTGCACGTAGCTGGGTCCATTGGCGGCGGCGCCGCCCTCCACCGCCAGACGCTGTAAGTTCGCTGCAGCGTACTCGTTCACCGTTGGAGCGAGCAGCGCGGTGTCCACGGTGTCGCGCGGCGAGTCGTCAGCACGACGCTCCGCAGCAGCGAACACATACAGCGGTAGCAGCGCGCCAGTGAAGTTATTCTCGGCGCGCGCCACCTCGCGGTACGTCAGCCACGTCGCGCGCTGTGCATCCCGCAGCGGGTAGCGCATTGGCTGATCTGTTGAGGGTATGCCCATCACCACCAAGTGCTGCGGCTGCGTACTCTTTCTCTTCCACAGCGACGCGTTGGCGAGGTGGCGCTGCTGCGCGTACGACCGGCTCACCCATGGCCACAGCGGCAGTTTGGAGGCGACGTCCACGTCGTCCGTCACACTCGCCATCGCAAACAGCATCGGCCCCATGAGGCCCAGCGGCGCAGATGTCGTCGCGAACACAGGAAGTCCTTTGGCCTCCTGATCTGGTCTACTGCCAGCCATTTCCCCATACCCCCCTGCGACCGCCGCACTGTACGCCACCCTGTCGAAGCACATCGTGCAGTGCTTCTCGATCACGCGTAGTGTCCACGACGGCAGCTGATCACTCCTCAGACGCACCTTACCGTCAGCGGCAGCGGCATCAAGGGCATGCTGTGCTGACGCCAGACGTTGCAATGCACTCTCGTGCTGCACCAGCACAGAAAACGTATCACGATCTGAGAGAGTTGACAGTTTCCTCTGTAACTCTATCGATCCGTGGCTCTGTCTTGAGTAGCCAGCAGTTGCAAATGAGCCGATGCAATAAAGCGTAGCCAGGACAACAGGTAGGGTGATTAGTGCAACCAGGCGACGGGGTTGAGCGCGGGAATGCACAGTCTGTGCAGCAAATCCCCGAAGATGTCTGCACAAACGAGACGTGAGGCTTAGTGTTGCCTCATCCGGCAAGTCATCGTCTTTCTCAAGTGAAGCTGCGTCCCCCTCCCTACTGCCCAGCAGCCGAGTTTGATCCGACTCCGCCCTGCTGCGTGTGGAATCGCAGAAGTTGGATGTGTTCGCAGGGCAGTTCAGCACAGAACCGTTCTGAGAGACAAGAACAGCGTGGCGGTGCATGGTGTTTGGGGGCTCGACAGGCAGGGCCCTCCTTATAATGTCTCGCTCGTTTCTCGTGGCAACGCGGTTGGCTCACGTGGAGATGAAGAGCGGAGAAGGTGCCTGAGATGCGCCGGAGAGTAGCGCGACGAGCGCACGGGTGGCTGCGCAAAGAGAAACGGCAAGGCCAAGGAAAGCGCGCGGTAACGCAAAACAGTGGTAGGGAAGAGTGGTGACTGTGTCAGTGCAGTGGCCAAGGGCGCGCCAGCCAGCAGATGGGCCACTTTCCGTCAGCACGTGTGAGTGTCTAATTGAAAAATGGTCGGAGTATGCGGAAAGGCAGGTCAGAGCGGGAGGCGTGGAGGAGGGGAAAGGGGAGACAGGGAGATAGTGGAAGGACTCGCCAATCGGACGAGTCGACGAGGCAGTGGAAGGCACCACTGCAGCGAACCACATCGGAGAGACGCTGTGAGAAAAGAACGATAGCTCGCTTCATTGGCTGGGTGAGCGGTTGCCGTAGAAAGCGCGCCTCAGTCCCGTGTCTTTGCGACAAAAACTACCAAGCCTTGCCTTCGCAAGGGCGCGAGCGGCACGCGCTCGGTTTGCTCGCTTCGTTGATATTCGTCGCCGTTCGATGGAAAGCCTTCCATCGTCTAGCAGGAGGAGGAGGGTCTGCGCGTACGCAAGTGGGGGATGCGGAAGCCCTGGCGATGCCCCCTACGGGAGTAGCAGCAGAGATGCAAAAACACAGACACCAAAGAGGGAAAAAATAGTAGAGGTGCAAGGAAAGATGGTGGAACCCCTGAACAGCTGCATTCCGGTAGGTGGGGAAAGCGAACCGACAGCCTGACCGTCTAACCTTTCGCGCGAAGAAAGAGTACGTGGTGTGCGGTGGGCGGACAGCACGAAGCAGTGAAAAAGAGCCGCTTCGCGACACGCTCTACACCACCGCGAAGCAAAGTCACTGGTGGCATAGGCCAAAAGGCAAAGAAGCAGAAAGGCGAATCAAACAGACCTACAGCAAATGTGCGATTGGGCCTTTCCTCGCGGACACAGACACCCGAAACGAAAAGGGGTAAGGCAAAGAATGCGGGATTTCATATGCGTCACACTCAGCGCTAACACATGCAGATGCGACTCAGGACGCAGCAGAAAGGAGCATACGCTGAGAAATAGAGGAGGAAGCGCCACAGGTGCATGAGACCGGAGAAGCGTGAGAGATAGTCACAGGTGACCTGCTGTCAGACCTTGCGTTTTTTTTTTCGCCTCTACGTGTCGCTATTCGCATGATTGCGCTATCCTTCTCATCAGCGCCAATGTTGGCGAAGCGGGATCACTGCCACCTGCCACCTGTCTCGAAAAGTTGAGCACCAGATGCATGCAAGCCGGTAGCGCGGCATCCTGCGTGTCCTCCAGATTGGGGTGCCTTGGTCTGTGGGCCCGCGTGTCATGGGTGAAGAGTAAAAGTGAGGAGACGAAAAGAAACGCAAAGAGTGAAAGGAGGCACATGGAGCTGTGGCATAGCGGATGAGTGAGCAAGCGGTGGGAAAGAAACAAGATCGAGGAGGCAGCACAACAGCCTGCGTGGTCACTTTTGGTGACGCGGGCTGGGGAGGAAGGGGAGGACACAGATGTACCGAACCTCCCTAGACATAGACGCCAAAAGGCGCATCGAATACGGCATCTCACCGCTTCTCTCTAGGTATGTGGTGAATTCGTGTAGTGCCCTCTTTTTCTCCTGCCTCCAGCCAGCAGTGAGGAGGAGATTGTCAGCACGAGAGAGAAGAACAGCCATAGTGGGGGAGGGGAAGTCGAAAACCACAAGACAAATAAACGACTGCGCGAAGAAAGCAAGCATATCTATGAGTGTGCGAAAGGGCGAGGCACGATTGATTTACGTGTAGCCGTACAGGATGTGGCCGCGCTTGCGAAGCGCGTTCACGACATCGGACGCCGTCACTGTCTTCTTGCGCGCGTACTCGGTGTAGGCCGTGCTGCAGCGCACAATGTCCTCCACGTAGGCCTTCAGCACGCGGCGCACCTCCTCGTAGATGTCGCCGGAGATGCGCTTCACGCCACCACGGCGCGCCATGCGGCGGACGCAGCCGCGCGTGATGCCGCGGATGTTGTCGCGCAGCACCTTCTTCTGGCGCTTCTGGCTGCCCTTGGCGTCAGCGGAGCGCTTACCCTTGGCCATGGTGGAATTTAATGCGGATGAAGGCGGATAAGGGAGGAGTTGTGGAAAGTGTGCGGTGAGTTACTGTAAGATGCGGAGGCTGCTAGTCATAACAGGCAAAGAGAACCGGTTAAGAGAGGATAATGCGGAGTTGAAAGGAATGAAAGGCAGGTGTGTCGGGTGAATGGGCCTAGAGCGAGGAGATGAGAGAATGAAAAACTGTGATGCGCAATGCCGGTTTTTCTGGTCATTACATGCGCGTTTCAGCATTCCTTAACATTCATGAAGCAAATTGTACTAGGCTTTTCTACGCCTGCGGCTCTCATTGATTCTTTAACGAAAGATATGATCAAAAGCAAACGTCGTTTCACTTGCGGCGATGGGAGTGGGCTCTCTGAAGATCTGGTCAGGCAAAACAGCAGTATTTTTGTATTGGGAAAAGTATGCATAGCAGCTATGCTTTCCGCAAAACGAGTCACAACACCTTCGTCCACTGTCGTAAGTGGGCTTACACTTCTTGGCAGTTCCTTCGTCATGGAGTCCGTGTAAGATGTGCCACGTCCTCAAAGCCCTCGAGCGAAGCGACCTGTCGGTGTGCTTGCTTCCTAACAAACGGGGCACTGGGAAGCCGCACAGAAACACGTTGATTAAAACCGCAAGGTAGAGGAAAAGGAACGGCTGCATCCTAAACAAGGACGGAACGGCAGTCCATGATGAAAGAATCCAAACGTACCGTAGAGGATGAGGTATCACAGGGGAGAAATACTATGGTCAGTTGCGGGCATCAGACATGTGATATCGACACCGTCCATTTATCAGTCTTTTCTTCGACTAACGGGAAAAGAGAGGGAAAGGCTGGCTTTTTCGCGTTCTCGTCTGGGATCCCACGCAGCTGAAAAGGGGGATAGGAACGCGTAGCGCATAGAGGGACTTCACGTCCCCTTTGGCACATCCGATGAAAAAAAAAAATAGGGGAAGGTAAGGAATGGCACCCATTACAGAGAACCGGAAGATTATACGGGAAACATGCATGCCGGCGCTGTTTCCGAACCCTTTGGGGGTCGATGGGGTTGAGGGTTGACCGGGTTTTACCACTTCACCAGAGATTCCTTTGTAGTGCACAAAAGCTTAGGGAGAGGGTAGGCAAAATGAGTAAGTTTCAGCCCCGTTCATTCGCTCTCATACGGCCGCCCACACAGTCCTAACATGTCGGCGTCCCGACCGCATTGTTCTTCTTCATGCTAGTGTAGTAGATGGTGTTTTGCGTTGTCTAATTCTCGTTCGATATTCGCTGAGATCTTTTCTCGACACACTCTCATCGTTCACGGTTGTGCTCTGTATGCAAATTCCATAAAGGGGATGTGAGGAGTGAGTAGCACAGCGCTGAATGCTGGCGTTGGGCGCCACCTCGCATCATTGACCCAGCGCTGGTGCGGTGGAGGGCTGCATGGCGGAAGTGTCGTCCGCTACTTGACATGAAAGCAACTTTGAGCAACCCCTGCACACTTTCCCCTGACTTCTTTTATGTGTGGTTCATATAACTCGTCTCTCTCCTGCTAAGCGAGAAAGTAGACATTCCTCAGTGATAAACCCCTTCTCGGTGTTGCTGTACGCGCATCTGTATGCAGCAGAACGAGCTCTGATTCATACTAGCTAACACCACAGCTCTTCGCGCTCCGAGGGCAGCAGAAAATCTCAAGGACTGTGAAACGGACTGGGGCACACCGAAAAAAAGGGGATACGCTGAAGTGTCTCATTAGACCAAAGCTCGAGCTTCAACTTCTCTAGCACCGTCATCGCAGAGAACAGGGCTTTGGAACTATGCCGAGCCGCGAAGTACCAGGCAAACCACTCACGGTATAGCCGATAGTATCGTTGCTTGCTACCGGCAGCGAAGTGTAGGAAGGAGGAAAACACACGCCGCCCAAGAGCACTTGAGCACCTTATCGACACCGAGTCGTCAAGTAAGGGTACGCTGAGGCAGCGCTGCGGGACCTCACGACCCCACAGTGGGGACGTAATGAACGTACCGGAGCTTTTAGAGATGAGATCACTGTCAGGCACAGTGAAAAATATGTCATCGCGATGACGGATGTAGTAGGCAGTCAGCTCACCAAGCTTTTTACGGCGCCGTAAATGTGAAGTAAACATGAACTCTGTGAGAGAGTCGACAGAGATAAGACCAACCGGCAGTCCAAAGTAGTCGCGCACGAGTTGGCCGTCTTTGCGGTGCCCAGTTCCAAACAAAAGGCCCTCATTGACCTCGAACATGCGTGAGTAGTACCGCAGGGTGCCGATGATTGACTGATCACAAGACCACTCCTGCTTCTCACGAGGACGTCGCTCCTTGGCAAACCGAAGAACGCCCCTGGCGAGCTCTCGCAGGGCCCACGCGCGGGAGACGTGCATGCCGGCGTTGAGGTAGAACGACGGGTTACGTCCGACGGAGAGGGCGCCGTCGTAGAAGAACAGGTCACCGGGCGTTCGCAGAAATGTCGCAGCCTCCAGTGACGTGTTGAGGTGCCGATGCCCGTGTCCCTGAGCGAAGAAGCTGCTGTAGATGCTCTTGTAGTTCTCCCAGTTCTCCTCAGACACGCGGGCCGCGTCTTCGTGAGAGAAAAAGGAGGCACCGTTTCGAGCGGCTGCGATGAGGTGCATTGTGATGTAGTCGCTGGTAAGACATTGGAAGAGACCATCGGCTGGCTGATGATAGAAGCAATCGTCGTCCGCGTTGAATATGACTGGCGGAAGCTGCATAAGAGGTCGTGACTGCTGCTCGGGCATGGTGCGCAGCGTAGCCATAAAGGCTGACCCTACCTCCTCCCCATAATCCTCCCAGGCGCGCACAGCGGCGAGATCGAGAGCTGCCTCCGAGGCAGGCGAGTACCGCGCAAACTTCTGCAAGAACGGCGTCACGTCAGAGCCAGTCCACGCCACGTCTGTGTCCAATGTGACCACAATGTCTTCGTCTTGCAAGCCGGCTCGATCAAGATAGTCGAGGTATTGCTCAAACCGCCAGACGTGAGAGTAGGTAGTCTCAGTGCCAAGAACCCTGAGCTCGACACCAGAGAGTGCACACGACGCAGTAGCCATACAGAAACTCCAGTCCGTCTGATTTGAAGCTGCTATGAAGTGAATTCGAACGGGGCGGAGCTGTACACCTTCTGTGTTGTTGTGCTGCGCCAGGTATGTGTTGATGCTTGCTTGGAGGTCTGCATTGGAATCACGCCGCTTGTCCGTGTTGCGCTGCGGCAAGGGTTCCCTCTGTCCCAGTGCAGCGCGCTCCACTGGCTCAATAGGATGAAATAAGTAGTGGCAGTGAGATGCGCTGAGCCCCCAGAAAACTGCGGGGGCACTAATAACGGGCAAGACAAGAGCGAGAAACAGTGTCGAGAGCAGAAAGCGCTTGAAGCGCCTCACGTTGCTCTGCGAGCCGCACAGGCAAAGAAGTTTGCTCCGCGTTGTACATGGGCCCTTTGGAGCTGTTCCCTTGAACAAGTAACGCTGACGGCGTAAAGCCCGCCGTGACCAGTTAAGGATGCCTAGGAGAATGGACATACCTCATGGTTTTCGGCGCAAAGCCCACGCCGAAGGCAGCACGCGCGACAAGGATAGCCGTGAATGGGCAGTGGCGAAGTCAGCGCTCTAAAGAGAGGGGAGAGACAATAAGAAGCGAAGAGAGAAGATAAACTGCAATAAAGAGAGAGGGCTGGGCACGGTTAAACGGCTGTGTTTATTAGGGTGGAGTTACTAAAGGCGCGATTAGTGAGCTGCTCTCACATGTACAGAGCGAGCAAAGATGTATGGCTCGGCAAAGGTAAGGGTGCCAATAACTCGGCACTCGGAACAACTCAGTGGCAGCGCTACAGGTATTTCGTTTCGCTACACAACATCCACAAAGGTTTTTCTCTAAAGGACGAAAAGAAAGGGAAGACCCGCAGCACTAAGCACAGGTTGACGAAGGAGTCCAAGAGGGAAAAGGGGAGAGAGAAAAGGCTGTATCGATGTAGTTGTCGCTGGCAATGTAAAGCGCCATCAGAAGGACCACCGAGAGCAAGCACCAGAATTCCGGGTCGTCTCGGGTTGAGAGGTAAAGGCTGGCGTTTAACACACACATACTGTACGGCAATACCCACGGTCCCTCGCATTCCGTGACGACATACCTCATGCTCACTGAAAGGCTCTTCTGCAGGTGTGTCACCACAATGTGCTGCTCTCTTTGTGATGTTGTCATCCTGGGTCTTTGTGTTGCGGGGGTATAGGGCCCATGTCTAGCAATCAGCTCTTCAAAGCGACTGGTACATCCTCCATAATTGTTTCGCATGGTCCTATGAAGGGCAGGAGGACCGCCAACGGTGATTAGCAAAGGTTCGAGCAACACTCGGGGCGAAAAGAGAGAAAGAGACCGCTTGTTTTCATTCCATCTTGAGCACGAAGGACAGAGAGCAGCCTAGAGACCAGGAGACCGCGATACCCCCTATGCGGTTAGGAACCTCGAGGGTTCTGTCGTCGCTAAGCCCTAGCCCGTACGTCAAGAAGCTGTACAAGTATGCCAGCTCCATGCAGGACGTTTCCTTGGGGGCGGTGGTCTGGTCTGCAGACTCCCGCTGACACACCTCCCGTCCGAGCTCCTTGTACGACGAGACGTATACCGGGAATCCTTCACTGCGGAAGTGGTAGAGACGGTCGTAGAAGTAAGAAAAGGCGTAAATTGGATGCTGCTTCGACGGCAGCGGCGGCTGCGGCACGCCGCGAGCACCACAGGCATCAAACCTGCAGATCGGCTTCGTTATGACGTGCTCTCGAAAAAGATTAACACAAACGTCGAAGTCCGTGGAATCACTGTTTCGAAGTTCCACACCATTCAGGTGTTCCGTATGCCCTCTCGGGAAGCATGAAAAAGAGGATGTCCTGTTCACTTTGGCGAACAACGTCATCAATGTCTTCTTTGCCTCGTTGAGGCCAAGGCCTAGGTAGCTGTGCTGATACATGGCGATGGTGCGCTTTGGCGTGCGCAGCTGGTGGGCGTAGTTGAAGGGCAGCCACTCTCCAGACGTGAACTTCGTCTCGAACACCACCTGCGTCGAGGCACCCCCCATGTCTATGGTCGCGACGGTGGCGCCCTCCTTGTCGAGCCTGTTAAGAAGGTAGTTCACCGTGAGCCACCCATAGACACCCTCTTGAGCACCAGAGACGATGGAGGCGCCACGAGACTGAAACGGAAATGCCTTGAGGGTCTGCTGGGCAGCATCCAGCAACACCTGCTGATCGGCTTCAGGGAGAAGCCGGAGGCCGGCGGTGGCCTTGAGGGTTACGGCAGTGCACCTCTGGTAGCTTCGTGGAACTGCCTTTTCAGCGAAGCGCAGGAGTCCCGCAAGCGACTGCTTAGCGCCTTCCGGATCGGTGGCAAATGAAGACAGTCCCGGCTCTATCCGCTTGAAGCGCTCTCTCAGAAGTATGACACCAGTGCTACTGCGCTCGTACTGAAACACATGTACGCGCGAGCCGGTACTGCCGGCGTCGATTATGATGTCGTAGACATTCGAGTATGGCGAATTGCAAGGAGAGAACCAAGGGCTTTCAGAGTAGATGACAAAGCCGAAGAGAACGAATGCGCTAAGCACGAGTGTGCCGATCACGCGCAGTCGGTGCGACTGTTGAGTCATCCGCCGCACTGATGAGTACGGTCGCATCCCATTCTGATATGCGAGAGTGGCACGTATGCGGGAGTCGAGTTACATCAACCGTAGAGCAAGGGATGAGGACGCTGCAGAGGGCGGCACGTAGCAGAGGGAGCCAGGAGCCGCGTGCACCTCGTAGTGTGCGTGAAATGGGGTCTGTGGGCAGCGATCAGAAAACGGGTGCGGACGGTGCGGCTCTAGCTGATGTGAGAACGAGAAGTACATGGGCAGAAGAAGCGGCTCGATGTGCGAGGTTACAGAGAAAGCATGCAGAGCAAGTAAAGCGGCCCATAGAAGCAGGCAAGGAGAGAAAACAGTGGTAGGTGGCAGGTGAAGTGTGATCGGCACTTCCCTTCATCGGCTGCCCCCTCATTTCTGCTAAACGGTAACGGTGTTGAAGCCTTTTTCTAAGCCAACCCGCGCGTGCACTGAAGAGAAAACGTGAAAACGAACAACGGTGTCCTCCTTTTTCTCGTGGTGTGTGTGTGGTGTGTGTGTGTGTGTGTGTGTTCAAAGCGTCCGGCCTGTTTGCGCATACACATAAGCGACTCTGCGGTGAACGGTGACTGTCGTACAGGCCTGAAATCCACACGCAGGCGACTCGTTCTGAGAGGGAGAGAGGGGGAGAGAAACAGAGCGTGAAACGCTAAGGTCTAAGCCTCGTCGCTAGTGGGAGCGGAAAATGAGCGAGCACGCGACCATCGAGCACGCGCAAATGACTGAAAAATCACAGACGAGAAAAGAGTACACACAGAGACGCACACACACCTCGTGGTAGGAGGAAAGACACGCTGAGCATAAGGGCATGTTGGCGCGCAGGAGAAACGGAGATAAGGGCTATCTGGACAGCAACTTCGGATTTACGCCAAGCTGATCGAATCACTTGCCAAGCGGCGGTAAAATGCTTTGATATGCTCGATCGCCTCATCCGCGGAGTCTGTGAAGAGCAGACTATCGATCTCATCTTGAGATATCACGCCGTAGTCCGCCAGCGCCTGCCAGTTGACCACCGTCTTCCAAAACTGCTTGCAGAGCAACACCACCGGTAACGAAGGGATTTTCTTCGTCTGCTTCAGAGTGAGCAATTCAAAAATTTCGTCCAGCGTGCCGAATCCACCCGGGGCGACGACAATGGCGCGGCACGAGTACATCATCCAAAACTTACGTGTGAAGAAGTAGTGGAACTCAAATGCCAAACCCTCCGTCACGTGGGGGTTGAGACCCTTCTCAAATGGGAGGGAGATACCCATGCCCATCGTAACAGCGCCGGGCACCGACGCAGCGCCGCGGTTCGCCGCCTCCATGAAACCGGGGCCACCACCTGTAGTAACGACGAGGTCGCTAAAGCGCTTGTGCAAGTCGTCCAGGGACTCCGAACTCTCCTCGGGCGGCAACCTGAAGTAGTCCGGGATGTACTTGAAACTGCAGTTGATGATCTCCCGCTCCTTACTAGCGAACTCTGCCACCATCTTAGCCAAGTGCTCCACCAGTTCAACCCACTTGCACATCCACTGCGTCTTCTCCAGGCGAGCCAACTCGTTCTGGATTTTTACCTTGGCATTTTCCTCTGTGGCAGCCGCCAGTTTGGACTGGAGGCCCCGGACGGTGGAGTCATACTGCCCCTGGGTCATGGAGCGTGCACTGCCGAAGAAAAGAACTGTGGAGCGGATGAAGTGCTGCTGAAGGCGCTGCTGAGGCTCCTCAAACTCGCACAAGATGCGGATCATACGCCCTGCGTAGCTGTTGAGAAACTCCATGTTCTTGTAGGACTTGATGGTCGGAATCAGGTGTTTGTCCAAGAGGTCCTCCTCCTTCTGGACATAAGGGGAGGAGACATCCGAGTGGTGCGGGGACGACATGGCCGTTACTGTGGAGCGCAGGTTATATGCCTCTGTGTAGTGCGCTGTCTGAGGGAAGAGCTGATGCAAATACACAAGCGACGAGTACAAAATCAAAGAACACAAAAGTAAATGTGAAGACGCGCGTCCAGCTGCGTTCTTTTTTTCTCTATGTTAGTTGTGAGGGGAGCAAGAGCACAAGCCAACGAAAGCGAATGGCGTGGAAAGCAACACTAACGAGTCAGCGCCACACTGACAACACGGAAAGGCGCACAAGAAGTAGTGACAAAGGAAATGAAGGAAAAACACTCGATAAGATAGGTGCTGGCTGACAACTTACGACGATGGGCTCCGCAGGAGTGTTTAGGGGTTGCTGTTTCTCACTTGGCGCGTATGCCTATGCAAGGGTGAATGGAGAGAGACGAGAAGGGGGATATGACTTACACAAGGAAGAAAATGATGAGGTGAGAGAAGCAGAAATCGAGAGCGAAGAGCTGACCGTTTTTTTTTTTGCTGTGTGGTGTGCGCACGGATTAACCGAAAGGAAGAAGAGTAGCGCACCAGCATCGTGCCAGTCAAGTACGTGGTGAAGTAATGGCGGTCATGGTGGGTGAGTGAAAACGAGATGGAAACGAGGGGGGTGTACCGAAGAAATGTACAAGGAGAGGGTGTAAAGGAGGTAGGTGCGTAATCGGGGAAGGAAAACACACCATGGAATATACATATATGTAATGAGGCCACAAGTACGAAGTACTGAGTAGTCGTGGCACATCTTCCCTCTCCGCCATTCCTCCACAGATGTGCCACTGGAGAGAAAAGGAGACACCTCAAGGCAGCCCATCGACGGCAGCACGGCGCCTTGTGAATGCACATGTTAGAATGAGGAGAGATTGTGGGACACTGTGCTGCCTCTCCTAGAAAAACAAGAGCGGTGAGCAGCAGATTAAAAGTGTCGGTCACTCTATCCGCCTGTCCGCCGATGTGTGAGTGGAATGCATGCCACATCCAAGTATCATCCTCCACGTGCGCCTTGCCCGTGGGTATTATGTTAATCTCTGTACACTCCTCACACACTCAACGCCACCAATAGTCCGCTACTGTCTCGGCTCTTCTCTTCTCTCCTGACCGTTGTGTGAAGGACGTTTTTCATTGCGTCAGTTGGCGTATCGGCGCCTGCGCGTGGAATTTGTCGCCCATCTGAGCAATAGCGCCCAAAGGTCACCACCAACTTCAGCACAGAGAAAAAACACATTTTTCTCCAGCGCGCGCCCACTGCCCTGCCGTGCAGCAGAGATGAGCCCCCCTCGACCCCTGTCACCTCACAGGGCCCATCGCATGGGGCAAAGCAGCCGTGGGCACACGCCTCACAGCAGTGCGCCGGTCGCCACCTCGTGCATTCCGCGCCGGCTGGCCCAGCCTCCCCACGCCAGTGGGCAGCGAGGGCCGGCGGAGATGCGCTCGAGTCGCGCGGACACCTCGCCCACCCAGGCCCTGGCCGCCGACATCGGCAGCGAGACATCGCTCTGACCTCCCCGCGTCGCAGGCGCTTGGCCCTCTCGCCACCACGAGTGTCTCGGCACTGGCAGGGATCGAGGGGCTGCACAGAGCGGGGCCCCAGACCCTGGTGTACCACGCACCAGGGTGACCCCCGTCATTGGTGCAGAGGGAGATAGGGGGTGGAGATCGTAACGGAGCGCGGTAGCAACGGAGGCGAAAAAGAAGGAAAGAGAACTACAGCAAACAAAAGACAAGGCGCGTACAAACTTCTGAAGTGAACGGTAAGAGAAGAAAGAGCGGACAGAGGAGGTGAGAAAGGCGAAGACGTAGAGAGGAAAGGCAACAACAGCAGAGAACTAAATGTGCTGTGCTGTCACTACCGCGCCACCACTTGCATCACCTCACCGACCCCTTCGACCTACTTCCCCAGCTTCAACCTCTACACATCCGTCACCTGTGGTGCTGCAGGCCGCCCCCCGCTGTCTTCGCAAACGTCACCTTGACACCAGCCGCGGCGAGCGTCACGTTGCACCTAAGGGACTCTGACTTGCAAAACACACAAGGTACACCAAAACCATCATATCGACCTCTAGCGTGCCTCAGCGGGGAAGTTGTGCTCTCCGCGCATCCCCTTCGCCTGCGCCTTCGGCTGCAGGTTCTTCCTCTAATGCAACGGCGTAGGTGAAGATAGTCTACAGTGAGACCTCAGTACTTAAAGACCTGGTCCTCCTTGTAGCCTAGTGTCTCCAGCAGACCGCCTACAGCGCCCTGTTGAGGGGGCTTGCCAGGCTCAAACAGCTTGTCTCCACTGATGGCTTGCATCATTGGAGGGGGGCCGCACACGAGGATCTTTGTGTTCTTCTCCCCCGGCTTGGGCATAAAGGTCGTCACCATGGCACTGTTCACGTAACCGATACCGCCTAGCCACCGGTGCGGCACCTCCAGTAGGGTTAAATACATGTTGAAGTTGTTGTAGATTTTCTGCAATTCAATCAGCTCGTTGGCAAGGAGAATGTCGCGACGCTGGTTGTTTGCGTAGATGAGAGAAATGTTTGTCTTGTCCTTGGGGTTCTCTAGCACGGCACGAATCACTTGGTACATGGGGGCAATGCCAGTACCTCCGGCAATCATGCCCACGTGCTTCCACATATTGGGCTTGTAGGCAAACTTCTCAAAGGGGCCTTTGATGAGAAGCTCGTCGCCTGGTTGCATGGCGAAGAGGTGGTTGCCCATCTTCCCCTTTGGGTACTTTTTGACAAGGAGCTCAAAGTGGCCTTGGTGCTATTAGAAGAGATGGGGGTGTATGGCCGGGCAACGTCCTTGCCGTCTGCATCGGTGTACTTGGCAATAATGCACGAGGCAACTGGCATGTAGAAGTTATCATCGGCGCTATCGAGAGCAAAGTAGAAGCGGCGCGTATCATGCGACTCGTAGCGAGAGGAGATCAACTTGAATGGCTTGTACTCATCGGAGGTGAACGTGTTCACTGGCGCTTTGGCGCAGCTGGCGGCTAAGTGCTCCGACTGCTGCATGGTACTCCATACGGAACCACTGCTAACACCGCCTAACAGGCCGGCGATGGCGCCAGCAAGGAAACGGGCCATGGGGTGCGAAGAGGAATAGACTACAACGTTGCTACGGTTGAATGCTCTTGTGCAGAGAGACCGAATGGAGAGAAGGTGGGGGTGAGTTTGTGTAGAGTAGGGGGAGGGGGGTAAATGGCGGTGTGTCTGTCTATGTCAAACTTGCTATCAGTAAAGAAAATCGACTAGAAGCGTAGAGCCTGGCATGGGCGGGCGGTTGGAGACGGCGCAGAAGAGGGGTGAGAACGACAATTTCGGCAACAAGCGCTAAGGCAGACAAGCACAGGAGGACATGCGTGGGGGAAAGAGGGTGAAGCAAAATGGGAGATAGAAAAGAACGGGAGTGGAAGAACTGGCAAGAGAGACACAGGGAGACGGAATCAGAGGCAGACGCAGATCAACCATGATTGCAGAGGACCATCTTTGTGTTTCAGGGTTTCCCGGTAGGTGAAAAAGAATGTCAGTGGAGTCGTCAGGCAGCTGTCACATTCCGCCATTGGCGAAAGAGCACTTTCGAGCTGCTAGGGAGTAGAAGACCCTCATTGAGGTATAAGGCGCCCTCTACGTCAGTGTCGACGTTAGCGAATACTCGCCTTTTTCTCTTTTTTGTGGGTATCGGAGGTGGTGGCGGCGTAGACGTGGCGTGTGGGCGTCGCCCAACAAAGTCGTATCTCGTAAGAAGAACAGTACAGCTGCGCTGAAATGCCTGTGCGATGCGCGTTCTCTTGTCTGGAAAGAATGCCTCTCGTCAAGCTCTCTTGTGTCTGCACGTGTCTGTGCATAGGCGTGCATGTCTGTCTGCTCTTCTTTATTTCCGGCCTGATTACTCCCGTTAGCGAGAAACAGTGCGGTACATCGGAGCGCTTTGTGGGGGCAGTGCAATCGTGCCTATCTCGCAGACGATAGACGCACAGAGAGGAGCACCCTGCATAACTCACAGAGGCACAGAGAGGTCAGAAAAGCGGCAAGTAGGGTGAGTAGTTCCACTTCATCTCTGCTGTCAGATCTTCATCTCTCTTGACAAGACGCACAAAATGCAGCACAACGAGGCAGCAGAGGCCCGCACAGGCCGCACAACACGAGGGAGCGAGTCAAAGAAACGGACAAGTGCACCAAAGAAAGACCAGAAAAGAGGGAATTTTACACTCAATGGCGCACAAACACACAAGATACATACAGCGTACACACATCACAACACATGCGGCACCTCACTTCTCCAGCGCGCGCCCACTGCCCTGCCGTGCAACATGGATGACCCCCCTCGACCCCTGTCACCTCACAGGGCCCATCGCATGGGGCAAAACAGCCGTGGGCACACGCCTCACAGCAGTGCGCCGGTCGCCACTCGTGCATTCCGCGCCGGCTGGCCCAGCCTCCCCACGCCAGTGGGCAGCGAGGGCCGGCTGAGATGCGCTCGAGTCGCGCGGACACCTCGCCCACCCAGGCCCTGACCGCCGACATCGGCAGCGAGACATCGCTCTGACCTCCCCGCGTCGCAGGCGCTTGGTCCTCTCGCCACCACGGGTGTCTCGGCACTGGCAGGGATCGAGGGGCTGCACAGGGCGGGGCACCAGACCCCGCTGTACCACGCACCGGGGTGCCCCCCGTCATCACAAAAGATACGAGTGAAGAGAACAAATAAACGCACAAGTCGTAGAAGGAAAAACGAGAGCAAGAGGAAAAAATGGTCGCATGAAAGACACAGAGAAACACTGAGAGATATGGGAAGAAAGATACACGGTTTTGGGGGTGGGGTACGTCGTGCACCCATCAAGAACGCGAAGGGCAAATCTGGAGCGAGAAGAGGGGAGAACACAACGGCGACAAAGGCGAAAACCACAACAGCAAAAGAGAGGCGGTGAAAGGGGGGGTGATGAAGCACCGCAAGATCCAACGCTGAACAAAGAGAGAAGGTTCGCCACTCTGCCCTTGCTGTTCCCTGCGTGTCCAGTAGTGCTCCTTTAGTATCGCTCTTTACGGGGTGAAGTGCGCGGCTGTGGCAGTGTTAGTGGGATGTGACGGTAATGCTTTACTTGCCTCTTTCTTAGGTTTAAGGCCACGTCCAATTCGGCAGTCTGGCAATCGGATGGAGATGCAGTAGAGAAAGAGAGAAAACAGAAAAGAAAGGAAACCCGAAGGCACGTCAGCGGAAGCGATGGTCGATGGGGGAAGCGATACACCGACAGAGAGAGAGAGAGAGATGAAGCACGAGAAACAAAGAGCGAATATGAACAGAGGCAAAACAAAGGAAGAGAGAAGTGACGTGAGAGAGAAAAAACGAACAGAGAAGACCACTTCGATGAAAAGCGCACGCACACGCACACGCACACACACCCGCAGAGTCAAGGAAATGTGTCGCTGAGCACCAAATGAACGACAAAAAAGAGGAGAAAAGCGAGAGGGTGTGTAGCGGTGGTGTTCTTGCGGATGGGGCAACAGAACAACTTCTTGTACGGAGCTCGTCATGTACCGTCCAGAGAAAGTGAGACAACGCTGCTTGTTGTGCTGCCGGTTTAGTCAGAGGTCCACAAGACAGATGACGCATGCGTCCCCTATCTTGCACTGTTCCATGAAAGAGCGAGAGGAAAAGAAAAAGGGAGAAGGAGAGGGTACCTGAGAGACACACAGTCAAGCCACACGCTCTGGCTGCGTGGAGATACACAAATATAGACAGCCATCATTTTTTTCTTATTCGCCCACGGCGTCCACAGATGGAGCGTCTCATCATTCTCTCTCTCTACGGCTTCCTCCCTATATCATTCGCACCTCCATTCCTGCCTCCCAAGTATTACCGAAGCCTTTTTTCCCCTCCTTCCACTCTGAATGTTTAGTGCAGAATTGCGCCCCCCAAAAAGGCCACAGTTAGGCGATCATCACGAGTAGTGAGGCACACTTCTTCTCCAGGGTTGGCAGTGCACGCGGCCTTTTATGGACTGTTGTGCGTGTGCGCAGAGGAAGGAAGGGCTGCCTTGGTATGCACATGTATATGAGAAAGTTCTTCCGCCCCTCGCTTTCCCAACGATTGGCATTATCCTATGAGATCAACAAAACGATCCCTTCCTTTCCTTGTCGCTGTGCTCGAGATGGCTGACGCACGTCGGACATGCGCTCCCTTGCTCTCTTCCTCAGTCACTTGTTGCCAGTCCCTGACAGGCTCCCACAGTGTAAGCTTCCTCGGTAGCTCCTCCCCGTGCCGAACACCGAGACTACCTTCATCGCAGCAGGCTCGCGCGAGCACCGGAAACAGGCGCGCGTTTGATCGCTTATAAGAGATTAGTTAGGGAAGGTGAAGAAAAGGGAGCAACGGGGGCGCAGAAAAACCTCCAGTGCCGCATCAGTCCTTAGCCAATTATCGCCACACGGTGCCCACACTTACCAAAACGAAAGAAAAAAGAAGGAGTGGACAGGCGTCAGGAGCAAAGAGCAAAGAAAATCGTGAGACGACTACCACCGCAGTAGAGAAAACACGGAAAAGGGGAGGGGCAGAGAATATATAAGCGCGTATCGAACACAGCAACACAGGTGGCACCGATGAGGAAAAGAAGACGAGGCGGAGGAGACAGAGAGAGAAGTGAGTGATGCACACAAGAAATAGGAAAGAGCGCGGTGACGTAGACAGGAAAGAGAGGGTCGCACTAAGAGAGAAGGAGCAGGTATGCGAGGACGTGGGTCGTGCTGCATTCTTCTCGAACACACAAACGGGAAAGGGAAAGTGAGAGGAAAGAGCACCCCGAAGAAAAAGTCTCGCTTTTCGATTGGTACGCACGCGTTGATGCTCTTTTTTCTGACTGTTGTCTTTTTTTGCGTCACCTCTAAGTCGATCATCTGAGCCAAGAGAGGTGTCGAGACGGGGAGGGGAGGGGGAGGGGGGAGGGGGCGAAACAACTGCAGAAACGGGAGGGCAACACACAAACAAACACACACACACTAACGTAGGCGCGCGCACAACCGCACCCTGCAGCTGCGCCATCAAGTGAAAAGGGGGGGTACATTTACAGGAGCGGAATGATGAACAAACGAAACAAAAAAAAAACAGCAAAAAGGAGGAAATACACGGCAACATCCGTCCGTGTGTGGGTGTGGGTGTGTGGGTGTGTGGGTGTAGAGGTGAGACGGAAGAAAAAAACGAGTCCCGCAAGCAGCAAAACAAAAGGAAAGGAGCGAGAGATCGCGATACATGGAGACCCGACATACGATCACACCAAAAAGGAAGAGAGGAGGCCCGTTCGCTGTGTTGATTCCGTCTCCCCGCCCCCCCCCCTTTTTTTCACCCTCACCTTTCCTGTAATGAACTGAACAGCATCGCACACGCGGTAGGAACTTAAGGCGGGAGGTGGTGGAGGAAGAACGAGAAAGCGAGTTGGAAGAAAAAAGGGTGCATTGCCCCTAACTCAGCCTTCTTGCCCACACTTCTCTTCATTCCGCTCCCTTTGATTTCACTTGTATATCCAGCGGTGAGATACGGGCGCTTGTCAGCTGAGGTAGGAGAGCACAGGTAGGGCAGAGGTCGGTAGAGTTGTGTCAAAGTCAGCAGAGTTCACCAACACGCCAAGCTGAAATACTTGGCGGGGAGAAAACCACGGGCAATGTGCATCTCTGCCGTCACGTACGCTGCCGCTTTCTTTGCGCGCGAATTCCCTTTTTCGCATACCTCGTCTGTCCTGCGTCTCGACTTTTCCGTCTCCACTGTGGACGTCAGGCACTGCACCTCCCCCTTTTCGCAAGAGAGCATCCAACGCGTAAAGGCACAGTTACAGAGAAATACTTGTGTTCTCCGTATCGGTGGAGAGACAGGGGAGAGAGGAAGTGGAGAGGAAGCTCAACGGGGAAGGCGGCGACATCGAAGAGAACAGAAACGAAAGCCAAAGAAAAGGAAAACTAAAGTCACGCAAAGCAGGCAAAGGTGCGAAAGGGGAAAAATGAGATTGAGGGGGGAAAGTAGTTGTGGTGGCAAAGCGAGAACAAAACAGAAAGAGAAACGAAGGGAGGCGGAGAAGATGTACTTGTGAGAGAGCAGAGCCTCAAACACAGCACCGCGCCACCGAAGTCGGCATTGAGGGAGACACTGAGGGAGCGCACACACACACACACACAGAGAGACACGAGAAGAAAGCATTGTATCGCCGCACATACTTGTTGTCGTGTCGTAAGAACGGAGGAAAACAACGGATAACACAAGGCAACATAAAACAGGCACAAGAGGATGCACAACAGCCATGTAAGTCAAACGACACGTGGTGCGTGGAGCCGGAGAAAAGAAGGGAAATAAAAGAGGCAGAAGGAAGAAGAAACTGAGAGGAAAAAAGATTGGGAAGGTCACGCCGACTCACGCCTCTGCATCTTTTTCCTCCATCACTCCCCTTCTGTCTTCTTCCATCACACCCTCATAAAAAGTAAGGTCGCACGATCGGCCCCCTCTGCTGGTGCATTCGCCCATCCGCGTATGTGCGGTGTTTTCGTTGTCGTCGGGATGTGTGGGGGCATGGAGAGAAAGAGAAAGGTGAGAGAAGCGCTCTCTTAGTCAGTATCCCGCCCTCCTTCGCCACTCATCCGCACGGCGCTTCTCCGGTGCTAGATCCCTCGTAGGCTCTGTCTTCACCTTCCCTTCGGCCTTGGAGTAGGTCACTTACTGCTCTTAGATTTACTGTTTTTCTTTACTGCGTGGCGGCGTCGACTTGGCCAATTTTTGCGGCCTTTTCTCTCTTCCTCCTCCTCCTCCTCCGCCCCTGTCGTTTCACTATGGAGAGACATAAAAGTGAAGGAAAGAAAAGACGAGGGGAGCGTTGTTCTCTGAGCGGGTTAGGTGCTCACATGATGTGCTCGTTAGTGGGGCAATGCGCAGGAGAGAAAACACGAAAAAGACAAACGCGCCCTGCACTGCAATGTGCTGCCTGTGCTGTTAACCTTAGCACTCTCTCAGCCTGCGACTGCACCTTCCGCTTCGGCCCCTATCGGTTGGACACCGCGGTGATCATCACAGAGAAAAGAGACAGAGCGACTTATGCAGGGGGCGCAGTGTTAAGTGAGAAAACACACGAGGGAAGCCGGTATGAATGTGGGAAAGGGCAGGGCAATCTGCACAGAGAGCGACGCGATAGAGCCACGCAATACGGCGGTTAGGAATGAACAGACGCTCACGTGCTTCGTTAGCAACGGCATTGTGTGTGGTTACTGTTTCCCGCTACTCTCACACAGGCCTAGTTTTCTTTCTCCCTAGCCCTCGCCGACTCATACACGCGCATCCCCTCTCTCTCTCCCTCACGTGCAGCGCGATGCATGTTGGTGATTTGTCGCTCTGCGTATGGCACTCCACACACTATGGAGTATTTCTCTTCACCTCCGCTACAATAAGTATGTGAGGACAGTGGCCCACGGCAACTCCGCATCAACAAGGGCATTGTGGTACACAGCATAGACGCTGGCGCCGTTCTCCGGTGCGTGCAGGCTCCGCAGCAGGTTCATCACGACCGTCGCGTCAAAGATGTTCAGTGTGCACCACCGAGAGTACATAAGGCGCAGCTGCCGAACGCGGATGCTCTTGCGCGGATTCGAGCCGGAGACGGACAGCGTGTGATGCATGATGACCTCCATGGCAGCCATGGCCTGGAACAGCGGTCCAGAGCGGCGCTTCAGCATCTCAGCCACCAGCTCGTCCACCTCGGTGGCCGACAGCAGGTTCGTCCCGTTCACCGACACAGTAGAGCATGCCAGAAGAGCCCCAATCACCTTGCCCATCTGCACAAGCTGCGAGACCGTGGAGCCGTTGCCGGTCTCCGCGAGGGCGAGGTTCACCAACCCCTCCCTCCACGCCGCGGTACGCTCGCTGTCATCAACACGGACACGGCGCAGCACGACAAACTCGGCATCGTCAGTCACTTTGTGAAACAGCATGCATTGGGACAGTGGGTCGTAATGGCCAACGCTGCTAATGGACTCCATTTGCGGGATATTGCGCATATTCGGCGTTGTCGGCGTGTGGCACTGGGGTGAAGTGCATGGGATACCGTTCTCAGCGACGTTGCTCACGCTAAAGAAGTATGGCAATAGCCGGAAGCGGCACTGCAGCGCCACACGAAGCGTCGCTGCCTCACTCTTTCGGTCGGCGATCGTGTTCAGCAACGACACCCCGATCGAGAAGGCGCTCTTGACAAGGGTAACCATTTGGTCGGTGCCGTTCGAGGTGGTCAGGTCGTGCAGCATGACATTGAAGAGGCCCAGGTGCAGCAGGTTCTGCACCTCGCTGATATTTGGCAGCGTGGACACATCGGTAGCGTAGCAGTGCTGAATCATGTGACCCATGTTCTCGAACATGCGGGGGCACTGGTGGTATTCGGCCTTCTCAATATCGAAGCGGATCCACTCAATGATGGCAGAGATCAAGTCGCTGGGCTGGAAGGAGGGGCATGAAATAAGCAGCGAGGAGAGCAGCTCTGTGATGCGCTGCCGCTCTTCAAAACGTGAGGTGTCGGTTGTCACCTGCCGCAGCCACCACGTCAGGCACAGCACTTTGTTCTTGAGGCTCATCTCGCCAATGCCATGCAGTACAGTTGCCTCCTCCCTAGGGTCGTTGAAGTTTTGTATGAGCTGCTGCGTTATCTCTTGTATGTTGACCACCTCTGTCGCACCAACCGTCAAGGCGCGGCTGCGCGGCAGCGAGGAGCTCGGTGGGGCGTCGCTGAGAGAACGAGAGGTGGGAAGGTCGATCAACGGGCAGATATAGGCGGATCCCGGGGATCGTCGCTCCGGAACGGGGCTCGGCGCAGACGCGCTGTAGGAGGGGCGCAAATACGCAGAATTTATCCCGGCCGGCTTCGGCGGGAGCTGGGAGCGCGAGAAAGTGGGGCTGCTCCTGGGGCTGGAAGGGGAGATGATCATGCTCGTCCCAAAACCGGAGTTATCGCGGAACGCAACGGAGGTGGGGCGAGAAAGTGCGAAGTCGCAGCGCTGCGTTGTGTTGTCATCACTCGGGGTCATGATGGAGGACTGCAAGAAAGAGGTGCTGGCCACGCTGTCGACGTGCTTCATGAACGACAAGCGGTGCAAGTCGTCGCACGAGTCTGCCTCACGCATTACCCGATCGCTGGAAACCCACCCCTGCCTCTTGTTCAGGTCACTCAGGTCCATCATGAGGAAGCGGATGCGGGGGCGCGGGTGCGAGTTTTCGACCGCCTTGGCTACGCCGAGGTAGTGCGCTAGCACCAATGGGCGGCGATCCTTTAGAATCGGTCCAACTGTGCGGATGAGCGTAGAGAAGACCTCAAAAATGTAGTCCTCACGCTGGACAGGGTTGCTCGGGTCAAAGTCGCCGACAAGGAGCTTGAACATGTTTTCCACGACGCGCTCCGTCACCAAGTTCATCTTGAAAAGCTCCCCAAGGAACTTGATGTTGCCGACGAGGCGGTTTTTCAGACGGGTGCGCTTCATATCCACCTCCTCCTCACTGTACGGCTTGCCGGTGGTGCGGTCGACCTTCTCGTCGTCTGTCAGCTCGATGGGGCGGTGGAACTCTTCGTCGCAGGTGTGGAGCAGCTCGCGGTTGATGCGGTTGCAGAAAAGGCGGTCGCGCAGCTCCGCCTCCAACTCGCGCTCGCCATTCTTCATCTCGCACAGCTCACTGAAGAGGCGCGCGTAGAGTTCACTGTACTCTGGCTCCTGCACGGCCTTGTCAAAGAAGACCTTGACTACCTCGTGTAGCTCTGATCCGTCGGCTTGACGCAACGGGAGCTGCAGCAGCTCTTGAAGCAGCTCCGGAAACTTCTGTGGGGTGATGCGACTGAGCACCGACATCACTTTGTGGTGAACCTGCCGTACAGGCTTCGCGCGGGTTCTGCCCTTGAGACCCGAGCCCAGAGCACCGCGGCTGACGCCGTCCTCCGAGTTCAGCACCTCACTCATCGACAGCTGAAGGTGCGTCGGCACTTTCAGCGTGGGCACCTCCAGGTACTGTTGCACACACCAACGCAGCACGCCGTGTGGCGTGTGTGAGGCATCCCTTCGCACCGACATGAACATCTCTACCGGATACATGCGCGCCGCCGTCGCTACCTCCGTGATGGTGTGGAAGAAGGTGTGCACAGGGGTGCTGAGGGGGGAGAACAGGCTGCTTTGTGGACTCTGCATTGCCAGATCTGTCAGCGGTGTGAGCATAGGTGCGCTTTTTGGTTTGACGTCTGGGGACTGTCCTAACGCGGTGGGCGGTGCCAGGATAAGGCGGAGAGGTGTCAGCGACTTCTTCTCGGCATCAGCGCTCGTCGGATACCACGGGCGAGCCGTAGCTGTCAGTGCTTTCTTATGTGGTGGCACTGACTTAATGAACTTAGGCGGACGAAAGACAGACTCAGTGCGGCGCTCCCTCTCGATGAGAGAGCGGCTATGCTGTGCTTCCATCAGCATCTTCTAGTGTGCTAAACTGTGCGGCTGGAGCGAAGGTGTGGGGAAGGGGGGGAAGGACTCGTAGCCGAATATGAAGACACGCACACGAGCGGGTAGCAAGTGAGAGGAAGAAGCGCTGAACAGGTGGGGGAGGGGGTGGGTAAGAGAGAGGCAAATACTCACATGTATGCGTGGGAAGTCACTTTCCCTCGCGACAAATTGGAAAATAAAAATTGTGAGGCGCAGAAAGGAGAGACACACATCGGAAGAGTACACGGCAGGGAAAGAGAGAGAGAGAGATGACACACACACACACACACAAGTCCAAGAGGCCATGTGCACGGGCGTTAGTCTTCGTCGACGAGATATGCCAATGAGGAGGCCACATCCCACAGTAGAACGCCTGTTCCACACAGATGACTTGATGAAAAACCAGCAACGACTCCCACCTGTCCTGGAGTCTGCCTGTGCGCTTCCAGCGGTTTTTTTTTGTTTGCCGCACAGCCTCGTCCCTCTCATCAGGGGGACTACTCACTACATTGCATATCGAGGTCCTGTGCCCCGCCCTGTACACCCCTCGATCCCTGCCAGTGCCGAGACACTCGTGGTGGCGAGAGGGCCAAGCGCCTGCGACGCGGGGAGGTCAGAGCGATGTCTCGCTGCCGATGTCGGCGGTCAGGGCCTGGGTGGGCGAGGTGTCCGCGCGACTCGAGCGCATCTCCGCCGGCCCTCGCTGCCCACTGGCGTGGGGAGGCTGGGCCAGCCGGCGCGGAATGCACGAGGTGGCGACCGGCGCACTGCTGTGAGGCGTGTGCCCACGGCTGTTTTGCCCCATGCAATGGGCCCTGTGAGGTGACAGGGGTCGAGGGGGGCTCATCTCTGCTGCACGGCAGGGCAGTGGGCGCGCGCTGGAGAAGTGAAGCGGATTGTTGCCAGCTGCCAGCGGAGGTGTTTCTCCTCCAGACGTGGGGACGGAGCGCCGTACAGACGTCGCCAAAAAGGCGCGCAGAAAAATAAAACGTCCGGTTTGACCCCGGAGGCGACAACGACGTGTCGCGTCCAAAAAGAAAAAATGCGGTCACGCAGCGGCACCCACGCCTGACAGGTTGAGCTTAAGGGCCGCTGTGGGAGGCATCGTCGGTCATCGCCACCGCTTCAGAGCGCAGCATTGGCGGTGCAGACTCGTATGTTGCCAGAAGATCGGCTGCGTGCGCGCAGGTGTCGACCAAAAGGGAGCGCAACCCACTAAATGGATCAGCAGGTGTCGGTGGTAGAGCGCACTCCATCTCCGTCTCCTTCGCCCTGGCCTCCTCTTCGTGCGCGAGGACCAGCAGACGCTGAATCTCCGCTTCCTCCATTACAGGTGCTGTGTGCTGCGCCCAGGACGGCCGCAGTACTGCAATAGATGAGGGTATGTCGTCAGCCGGGGCTAGCGCTACCGCCTCGGCTCGTCGTTGCAGCGCACGGAGGCGATCATTCACTGAGCGCAGCTGCTGTGCCGCCTTCTCACGCTCCTCTGCATAGTGCATGTAGGCGTTTCCGAGATCCGTGGCTCTCCCTGCGACATTAGGCACCGCGGCAGCGGCAAACACGTCACTCGTCATATTATCGATGTGCTGCAGGGCATCTTCGGTCACCACTACTCCTCGGACGGCTGCATAGCGTCGCGTCAGTGCCTCCAGTGCTCGAAGGCGCGATTCCTTCTCTGCGTCGAGTACATACGGGCTGGACATTAGAGCAGCGATAGCGGAGGGGTCCAGCAAGTGCTTGACACGCGCCGCATCGTTGTCTGTCAGGCTCGCCTGTGGCCGCACAGGGAGCGTAGGCGACCTCGACGTAGAGAGTTGACTCGCCTGGGAGGGTCGCGCTAATGAAGTAGATGGAGAAAAACGATTCTGCTGGCGCACTCGCGCACTGAGGTGCGCTGTGGCCCGCGCCGGGCGAACCGGCTTCGACGGTTGGGGACGTCGCACTGGCCTGCCCTTTTGGTGGCTTGCTGCCGGCGTCACCTCGCTAGACGGTCGAGAGACGGCGGCTGATGTGGCTTCCTCGGTCACCGCCGACTCCTCTCCAGGCATGCCAACATGCACAGCGTCACTTGCTGGCAACACCTCTATATACCCCTCGTCTTCATGCAGAGAGGCTCCATCCGCGTAACTGTCGTCGTCAATGGGCACCTGCACGTGCCCAAGGGCCCCGACGTGAATCTCGTAGCGGCACCCCTCGTTGTCGACTACTGTAATAAATGTGCTGATCGCCTCCTGCAAGGCCTCCATGTGCGCCTCCATGTCTGCCGCCCCCGTCACAGGAGCGAGCGACTCTTCAACAGGTGCGGTGTTGATACCGCCGTCCAATTCGGCGCGTGCATTAGAGTGGGTGGAGATGTAGCGGAGCACGTCAGCATCCGTGATGCGTCGGATGTCCTCCGCTGTGAACTCTGCGCAGAGGCCGCCTCTGGAGAGATGCACAGTCTTCTGCAAGGCATCCTCAGCTTTGGCGACGCAGGACAAGGGCATGCGCACCGGGTCCATGCGTGATGCAACGTTCCATACGCTGCTACTGTCGTCTGAGTTCTCATCCCCGCTGATGGACGACAGCGCCGACGAGGAAGAAAACGAGGATGCTGGCGACGTGCCGCGAATGTCAGCGTCATGTATGGCGAGGCGAGATGCAATAACATCACGCCGCACCTTGGGCACACGATCGACGCTCACGCAAGTGCTGTCTTGTGGAGCGGTAGCTGCTGCCAGCGGCGGCGAGCTCTTTTGTGGCGCTGACTCATGATCTCTCAGAGGTAGCAGCGTGCCGCAGCGGCCCAATGCACACGTACGCTGCCCACGCACGCACGGAATCGTGGAGGGCCTCCCAACAGAAGCGCCTTTCTACAAGTGCACGAAGTGGCAAACGGCTGTGGCGGCGGGAAGTATGGGTGGATGCAGAGCAGACAAATCGGGTGCGTGAAAGGAGAGGACGAGTTGTCTTATTCGACGTGGAACACTGCGTGGGTACGACAGCGACTGCAATAGGGGGCGGCGATATGCAAAGGTGCAACAGACCGAGAAAGAGAGAGAGGCAGTTCGTGGAAACCGATCAGGCCCCATTTCGCAGTGGGTATGATGCGAATGATTGAGTAATGCGGAGACGCATACACATCGCGGGGTGGCCTTTGAGGAAAGTCCATTCAGACAGACACGCACTGGCTGCGCGCACTTGACACAATGCTGTAGCCCATGAGTTCATTGGAGGGGGCCTGCCAGCACTTCTCAGGCCTCTCTCTTCGTTGTTTGCTAGCTAATGTGGAGAACAACCACGCAGACGCACAATGCACTCCCGCTGCGACATGACGACCCAAAGGTATGAATACAAAACTCTCAACAAACTGTGAAACAAGGGGGTGCACGGGAGAGGATCAAACAGCACAGCTGTGCACTGACGATGGCAAATCAGTCCAGACAACAACATCGCCTCCCCCCCCTCCAGTTGCACTTTGTACAGCGCTAAGAAGAGGATGTGAGAGGGAGAGACCCGCGGGAAGGGGAGAACCGAAGCAATGAAAGAAAAGATGCGAAGAGGAGAGGATGGCCGCTGTGGTAAAGACACACATCCGGGGCGGCGGCATTTCTGTCTCACCGCGCTGTCCCCTCACCCTACCCTCAAAGACTGGGACGTGTCTATGTTGAGTCCAACACCGTTCTCTGCATCCCACCGACCCACAAAGAGAAAGACAGACGGACCAGCGAAAGCACCGTCACTGTGTATCAACGCTCGGTCCTCCTGCTGGAAGGGGTGCGCGTTGTTGGGATTGGCTTTTCCATGTGAAGCACAGGTGACTCGCCCGTGTACCAATCGCTCCTGCCAGTGTGATCCAGCGCCGCATCCTGCAGTTGTTTCACGCTGTCGTGCTCCGCGTCGTGGATCGTGACTTTGTATGAGATGGAGGGGGCGTTCTCCTCTAGCCCCGCTTCCGTGGAGAGCAAGTCAGCGAGGGAGTCGGCCGATATGACCTCGCCGCCCTCTGCGGCACCCTTGGCAGCGTCAGCGACAGCCTCGGTAGAGCGCTCAACCGTAGCGACAAAGGCCTCCCCTGTTTGAGCCTTCGCTCGCTGCTCTTGCACCAGTAGCGTCACCTGGTGCGGAGTCAGCTGCTCCTTCTGCAGCTGTGTCAGCACCCCCATGAGTACAACGGCCTCACGCATGGAGATATACTTGCCGGACAACTTCGCTTCCTCAGCCTGGATGGCGGCTACGCGCTTCTTCACAGTGAGGTCGTCGTAGAACATCTGCAGCACTCGCTTGATGGCCACTGAGTGCGCTACACCCTTGCGCTTCAGCACGTAGTACTCCCGCTCCATTCGGTCGAGCGGCTTGCGCACCCAGAACACGTTGTAGTACCGCATTCCCTCGGAGGCTAAGAGGCGGCTCTTCCGCGCCAGCTCATCGCGCAGCGCGATTCGCTCAGCAGAAAGGTGATCTGTGTCATCCTGCGTTGGCTCACTCGCGTTGTGCGGGTTAAGCGTCCTCTCTTGTTGAAAGTTGTGGTTGATGGGCGGGAACATGCGAAAGTGATTGTACCACTCAGGGGGGATGTAGAAGCCAGTGCCTGCCAACCGCCCCATGCGCCTAAGGTGCTCCCAGGGCTCATACTTCTCGTTCCACGTGTCGAAGCGCGGAGCAACGCCCATGTTCTTGGGAATCTTGTACAAGCGCCACACGGAACGTCGCATGATGATACCAGAATGAAAGCGTGTGACTACGTGAAAATGAGCCGATGACAGAAGGAGGAAGACAGGGAATACTACAAGCACAGCGACAGAGAGACAGACACGAGTCTGTCCCCACTTGTCGCCCCCCTCGATTGAAAGTGCCCCAGCGGGGAGAGGAGGGGGCAGAGGGGTGTGGAGGAGAGAGAAAGTGGGAGCAAACCAAGGACGGCGAGGGTCTGGTAGACAGAGGTGGGGGGAGGGGGGAAGAGGAAAAAGGCGATGCGACGGTCCTCCGGCTTCGGTGCGACCCCAAATGAGCTACAAGAGAAGAAGAGAGGGAAAATACAGAGAGGAGACGGAGAAGAGCTAAAAGAGGTGTAATCACTGAAAAAGTCCTCCATGACGCATCACCAGCCGTAAGACACGCCGCTGCTCCCGCCACGGTAACGCAAGGGGACCCCGGCTCTCGAGAAAAAACCGAAGCCACGATACGGGAAGATGGCGAGCAGCAGCAATGCTGCGCCGTCGAATTTATTGTCGCGATGTGTGGGCGCCGAGGACCTGAGAGGAAGAGGGGGTGCGCAACCGTGTATATCGGCTGCCCAGGCATCCCCGCGCACTAGTCGCCTGATACAGGAGACATACAGGCACACACACACACACACAACTCGGTGAGAGAGGAAGACGGAGGTGGAGATAGAAAGAGAAGGAAAAGTACCCTCTCTCTGATTACCGCACTCTGGCGTCTACTTTGCTTGTCTATTCGAGTACCATCTCTTAACCAAAGCAAATATGAGAGGAGAGTGTCAGCGGCGCATGCTGTGCGGAAAGGTAAAGCGAGGGAGAGAGTGGAGGAGGAAGACGACATGAGTGTCGTCCATCCTCGTTCCCCGCCTCCCTCCATCCCCTCGCCACGAGCACCCCTACATACACGAACACACACAGAGGCTGCTGCCCCGCTGTGGTGCCTCTGCAGCGTCAACCACCACATGCGCGCACGACAGACCAACAAAAACGACACCGCAGCCGCCTTAGTTGAAGTAGACAATCAACTCGCCTCTCGGCGTCACAGCGAAAGCGGTGCGAACGCCGCGGGAACACAGCGCCCTCACACAAGAAAGGAAAGTTACCCAGCAGCAGCAGCGGCACGCCATCCGTAAGGGAGGAGGAGAGACGGAAAGAGAAAAACAGTGGACAAGATCAGAGGAGGAATAGGCACACACGCACCGACCAGCCCACGCCGTCACCTCTACATAGGAGATGCACTCTAAGGCAGTGATGCGGGCTGTGCAGTTGTCCTTCCGCGTTACGCGACCTCGTCTACCGAGTCGTTTCAGTGGGTCTCCTCCCCACTACTACCACCACAGCGCTCCACCGCAGTCGTGATGAGTACTGTCGCCACTCCACATTGCTCACATGTGCCAAGCGCACAGACGACATGTCCCCAGGCACACGCACACACACACACACACACACACACACACACACACACGCAGCCGCCCATCTTTAGCAGCCGCTGAGTCGGAGAAAGTATGAGAGGAAAGAAAAGTGGAGGCGAGTGAGGTGAGGAAATAGAGAAGGGAGTTGGTGGAGGGTGGCACCACTGCAGAGGCAGTGGGGAGCAGTAGACACCAGGAGGAAGGGAGTGAAGAAACACATTCGCCACGAATGCGGCGTACGTATCCCGTTACCCTTCCTGCGCCTCCCCCCGCCTGCCTTCCAGGACATGCACACACATCGACCCCCACTGCCTTACAAGATGAACTTCTTGATGTCCACCTTCTTGATCATCTTGTCCACGGCTCTCTTCACGTAGGCAGCGTCAATGACGAACTTCTCGCTCTTCCGCTCCGGCCCCTCGAAGCTGATCTCCTCCACAACCTTCTCCGTGATGGTGATGAGACGGCGCGCGCCGATGTTCTGCACCGTCGAGTTGATGTATGCAGCGATGCTAGCAATCTCCCAGAGCGCATCGTCTTCAAAGATGAGATCGACGCCCTCAGTGGCCAACATTGCCTTGTGTTGTGCGATAAGGTTGAAGCGGGGCTCTGTAATGATGCGGTGAAAGTCCTCCTTGCTCAGCTGTTGGAGCTCGACACGGATGGGCAGCCGGCCCTGCAGCTCGGCCAGCATGTCGGACGGCTTAACGCTGTGGAAGGCGCCACTGCATATGAACAGGATCTTATCCGTCCTCACCTGTACGTTAAACTTGGTCGACACTGTTGTGCCCTCTACCAACGGCAGCAGATCCTGCTGGACGCCTTCGGCGGAGGCCTGGTGTCCCTTGTACCCACCTGCCGCCGTCACGATCTTGTCAATCTCGTCAATGACGACGATGCCGTCCTCCTCACAGGCGCGCAGCGCCTCGGCCGTAACGTCCTCGGTGTCCATCATCTTGTCCAGCTCCTCCTGCAACACAGCTGGAAAGGCATCTTTGATTTTCATCACTTTCTTCACCGTCTGCTGGCGCTGCCCACCCATCATGGAGGGGATGTCGAGAGAGATAAAGACGCCTTCGCCGCTCGCTGTCTTGGGCTTCTCCTTCTTCTCTTGCAGCTCAACCATGACCTCGATGTCGTCCAGCGCGCCGCTGCGCAGGTGCTCGCGAAAGCCGTCCGACACACCGGCCAAGGACTTGAGAATACGGTCCTCCGCCTTCACTTTCGCCTCTTCCTCATGCTGGCGACGGATGTTTTGCTTTGTCTGCGACAAGGAGGCCTTGTAGAGGTCCTCGATGATGCTTTCCACATCGCGTCCGTGGAAGCCAACCTCTGTGAACTTGGTGGCCTCTACCTTGACAAACGGGGCATCTACGAGCTTCGCGAGGCGGCGGGCGATCTCTGTCTTGCCCACGCCGGTTGGGCCAATCATCAAAATGTTCTTGGGCGCAATTTCCTCGCGAATGTCGCTCGGCACCTGGTGGCGGCGCCAGCGATTGCGCAGCGCCACCGACACAGCCTTCTTGGCCTCGCTCTGGCCCACAATATAGCGGTCCAACTCCTTCATCAACTCACGTGGGCGCATGTCCCGAATGAGTGTCTTGGAGCCTGGGTTCGTGACCGGTGTGGCCGGGACAGGCGCAGTGGCAGCGGCGGCAGCCGTGCTGCAGCATCGTACGGCCATGAGCAGCGTGTGCGAGGACGTAGCAGCAACGGCAGCTACGCTGGTGCGGCAGGGCAGGGAGGCGACGCGGAGCATTGTGAAAGAGGGAGGTTGTGGAAGAAAAACAATTGACAAAGCGACGAGGTAAGGAACTCCCGAGTGTCTTGCCGGGACAGAGGGGAAGGGGGGTGACGCGTAGGCGCGTTCCAAGTCACCGTAGTTGCGACTAGAGCAAAGGTGTAGACGGAAGTGCGTGAAAGAGGCAGCGAAAAGAAACGAGAGCGCTCGTGCAGCCCATAAAACACATAAAGCAGCGCCACACCAATGCACCAGAGGGCGAGAGGGGGGAGACACCAGTCAGCCGCAGCAGCAGACGGAGGGACTGTGTCGAGCTCCTGCCCGCCACTATGTCCTTCGCAAACAGCGACAAGCGCGCACACACGGGCACAAACGAGTGCAACAATCAGTCAAAATGGAAAAGAGCACGCGGCGCGCACGTTTGCTTCAATCACCAAATGTGTATAAGTGGTTGGACGCGTGCACAGTCGCAACAGCAGAGAGCCAAGCAGTCGCAGCAGCACCGAGTCAAAGTGAAAGGAAGAGAGACACAACGAAACGTATGCGACTTCGTATCGGGGTGAGGCATGTGGGAGAAAGAGGGAGAAAGGAGGGGTGGGGATAAGTGAGGGAAGCAAATGGGCAGCTGTAGTGGTATCCACAACAGCCCCCAACCCGCTGCAGAGTAATATGAAGAGCAACCCTTAGCTCTTTTTCCTCCTAAGGCGAGCGTGCCGAGATGTGTGTTCGAGAACTGTTTCCTTGCCTCTATCCATCGTGCGAGAACGTCCTCTACACTGCCTCTATGCGATTGCCCGATTCACAGGCCGATGACGCGAACGGGAGAGGTGGTGGGGGTGGGTACCCAGCGACCCATGGACGCATATACACGGTCGGGAGTGCTCTGCCAAGGCGTCCCTCACTCAACTAGGTCGGCAGCAACGTGATCAGCACGCACAGCCGCCTTCTTTATACACCTGACGGCGCGAAGTGGATAGACGTGCACGTGTACGTGTGGCTGCGCCAGTGTGTTTCAACCGCGAGAGTAAAGAGGGAAAAGGAAATGCGGGAGAGACACACCCGAAACGCCTGGCTGAATCGGTGTGTAACAACGGCCAGCAGCAGAGAAGCAAAGTGCAACGAGAAAGGCTGGGGCGGCCAGATGCACAACAGAGTGGCGAAGAAAAACACACACAAATGACGGGAAGAGGCGGAGACGCACCGATGACAGGCGGACTGCGGGCAATGAGAGAGGGGACGCTGTGAGGGGGGGGGCCGAAAAACTTCGCATAACGCAGCGGCTCACTCACGCAGGTGTGCGCATGTGCCACCACCCCCATCATTGCCTCACACGTACCCTCGCGGTCCCTCTAACTCCGTCTTGCTGCGTTCTCCACGCCCACACACCCGAAGTATCACTCTCCTCACATCACTAAATCCTGTTACTGAAGAGCAGGTGCTGCTCTTTGCGCTTGAGGGGCGCCATGGAGCGGCACTTGTGGTAGATGCGCACCAGCGTGGACCGCAGTAACCACTTATGTCGCTGTATTACCTTGGCGGTGTACGTATCGCGGGAGCTCACCCCCAGCTCGTGCTGGAGGACGTTGAAGTACACCGCCGAGTGCAACCCCGCACCGTCCGCGCTGTAGAGGTCCGCCAGGGCGGGATTTGCCATTACTAACGCATCCTCCTTCGCCCGCATTGCCTCCACCCCTTCGGGGAGCGGTACACGCTGAGTGAAAGCGTACGCGATGAAGCGCGACTGTGCCTCAAACATCAGAAAAGGAGGCAGCAGCCCCTTTTGATAGCCCACCAGCGCCAACGACGGCTCGGCAGACCAGACAGTGCCCAGGTACAGTCCATGGCGGCTGGTAGCCGGCGGTCCGCTGTCCGCGTCGCTCGAGGTGCTTGACGGAGGCCATGAAGTAGACGAGGTGAGAAGTGGCTGATCCTCCTCCAGCACGCGGCGCACGTCAGGGTGCATAAAAGGAAATCGACGGGTGTACCCTGTGGCGCAGATAACAGCGTCCACATCGTCGATGAACACCTCCGCAGACGACGTACGCGGCGACACATCGTGGTGGCCGACGCACTCTTTCGCCACTGCGACAACGTCCGCTGTGCTCCGCCGCGCCGATGGATCGGCGGCAAAGCGCAGCCCGCGCCCGTCGTTGTCAAGCGGAAGCCCCACCGACGGGATGGCCTCGAGTCGCGTACTGCGGTACCGCAACCACTTGCGCACCACATCGCTCGCCAAGTGCACGTCGTTGCGCAGCCACGGAAGGCGAGCTGCGAGGCCGGCGAGGCGCGTGACAGCGTCGGTGGCCACCCGTACATCCGACACCTCTTCTGTTGTCCGTCCACGCCTCCGATTCGATGATGCCGTACCCTTCCAGAGCGCGGCGGTGAGCGAGGAGCCCGCAAAGCCTGCCTGAGGACCACATGAAGCGGAGAAGAGGGCTTGCGGTGTGATGCTGTGGTAGACCTCTGCCCCCATCCGCTTTAGCTCGATACAGTAGTCGTAAGCGGAGACGCCGTTGCCAACGACAACGACGCGCTTCCCGTGAAACGCACGGAAGTCCTTCACGTGCGCGGCGTGGTGCACCTCACCGCCCTCGTGGAGATACCTCTTGAGTGTCTCCTGCATCCCGGCAGGGAAGCGAACCTCCTGCGTCTGCCCAGTGCACACGCAAACCTTATCGAAGGACCACTCCATGACATCCCCGTTCACGACGTTCACAGATATGATCTTCCACATGCGGCCTACCTGGTCGAAGCGCACGGATTCCACCTTCGTATTAAACCGCGTAAGACCACGCACACCCTTCTGCGCGGCGTACCGGTGCATGTAGTGCTGCACCGCCGTGTGGTGTGGGAACTGCGCGACGGCGTAGTCGAAGCGGACGTCACTGAAAGCCATCAGCTCCTTTGGAAGTACGCAGCGCATAGACGGATAAATCGGCGAGACGCACCCGCGGCTGGAAAAGATGTCCCGTGCGTTGCTAGCCCAGATGCCGCCCGGCTCGGGGGCAACATCGAAGCACGTGACAAGCAACCCGCTCTGCCGCAGTACTGTACTGGCTACCATTCCAGCTGGTCCACAGCCAATCACCGCGCACGACTGCATGATGTCACGTGCAGCAGTCGTTGGAGGAAGAAATGACTCAACAGCGCGCCTTGGTCTCTCTTGCTCTTATGGAAAGTGCCTCGATAAGGAAGGAAGTGAACCACGCCGCGCCGGAGCCAAGCAAGTGGCTACGATGGCAGAAGCTCCAGTGGCCTACACAACTGCGCGAGGAAGGCGAGGGAAATGAGTGCGCGAAAGAAAAAAGGGCGGGGCATTGATGATGGGGAGAGCACCAAGCTGTACGAGCATCGATGGGCAAGGCAGGAGAGGCACACGCCTTCACATGTGGCGCACGCGCTCACTGGGTACTGCATCAATGCTACAAGCTCAGCACAACGTCCAAGTCAGCCAGTGCACGAGAGCACAGCATATCCCGCATACACATGCATGACTAACATGTCGGCACTGCCAACACCAGTGGCAAGGAACTAAGGTGTAATGGATAAGAGCGGGAGGACAGAGCATCAGCAGCCACGCGGGTGTGCGCACACGAGCCGATCTGCCTGCCCTTCACCTCCCTTGTTTTTCCTTTGCAAAGAAGAAAGGCGGAGGAAGTTGTGCGGCGCACTCGGTGGCAGCCACGGATCTCCACACATCACGTAGAAGAAGGAAAGGAGCGGGCAACTGTCAAAGCGCAAGGGAGGGCTAGAATGAAGGCCGACGCAAGGAAGCCAGAGAGGCAAATGCCACCCCCAGAGGAGCAGCGGATGGTCACTCTACATGTGAGTCTCCAGAGTGCGACGTGTCCCTCACCCCCCCTGCAGTTGTTCCCTTGCCCGCTCAGCTGACCGTTCGTCGGCACTTCTAGGGGCCTTCTCGCGGAGCCTCTCACCACGCACTATGAGGACTTACCTAGACATAGGTGGATGCTGAGAGCACTTTAGAGAAAGAGCGACAGAGCGCAACCAGATAGAGAGAAAAATGAGCCGCTGAGGCCATCCAAAGCACACGTGCACGTGTATGTACATATCGACTCCATTGCTGTGCGGGGGGGGGGGGCATGAGCATACGTCTGCACATCTCTTCACACAACACCTACGCAGTCGCCCTGCCCCCCCTCCCCAACGTACTCCCCTTTATGACTTCATTTCAGCGGTCGCAGCAGCAGCAAAGTACCTGCCGACGGGAGCTGGCTGGTGTTGCACCGTCTCCTCTGCTTCGCGCAGCAACGCACTCGTCACACCGGCCAGTCGGCGCAGCGTGATACTCTGCTCCTGCTTCACCGTCGGCTGAGGCTGAATGAGAGTTGCTACGGCCGGGGAAACGAAATAACGCACCTCGATACCGCCGACGTAGCGCTGAAACACCTCGCCCCTGCGCAGCGCCTGCAAGAGGTGAGCAAACTGGGCCTCCGCTAAGGTGGCCCGCTGCTGCTCAGCCGAGGCCTCCGCCTTCCTCTTGTTTGTTGCCTTGGACTTCGAAGTCGAGGACGATGTGCAAGACCTCACTGCCACCTTTGTTGGTGCTGCAGCTGGAACTCGTTGGCTTAGCTCCTGTCCGTTTCGATCCGGTGCCCCGTATAGCACCCACACCTCCACGCCGTCCCCGATGCGCACATCCACGGCACCCTCAAAGGTGGCGCTGCAGGGCTGAAAGGACAAAAATGAAAGAAGTTCGCGGGTGGCAGCCGCAGTGATGCACTTAACGACAGCGACGGCAACAACATTGCTGCACGACGGCATTACGCAGAAGGTGTGCCGTCCCGGTGAGAGCTGAGAGCACAGCGGAGAGATGAGGCGGCAGACAGATGGCGACAGGTACTGGCGCGGCAGCAACGGGGAACTGCTCGGCGTGAAACAGACGCGCATATCGTACGAGACCACTGGCGTGAACGCCGTCTCTCCAACAACGGTAATCACGGCACTGTATGGATCGACACGAATTGGCCGCGCTCCAACAACCAGCACATAATAGCCCGCCTGTGGGACAGTGAGGGTAAAGGTGTCGGTATTGGTGCTCTCTTCACGCTGGTGCCATACCCACTCCGCACCTAGTGGTATTGTCTGCGAGAGATCCTCAGGAAGGGTCCGCAGCGTGCCCATGTACAGTACACAGCACAACTCCGTCTCGCTGGAGCAGTTATTCACAAACGACACGTACGACGGTGACTCCCTGGCGACGAAGGCGCTGTGCGTCTTGTGAGAAGCCAGCTGCAGCTTATAGTGGTAGAAAGCGGGGGTGAGGCGCGGCTGCACACGCCACTGTGCTACCTTCATGGCTGTCTGCACGAGCGCCTTCGCGGGGTTTGCAGGGAGGTGAGATGCGAGGAAGGATGTGGGGTAAGCGAAGAAGAAAAACTCGCGCCGCAGCCTCTCCGGGGTTACGGGTAGCAGCCGAACTGACTCACACCACGGCTCCACCAGCGACGACGGCGACGGCGGCGGCGGGGCAGCTGCCTTGCCCCGAGCCGCTACGCTTCCCCCCCGCAACGCCTTACCCGCATCCGGTGGCACGCCTGACAACGACGACGCATCGGAAGGGGGTGCTGAGGGGCGCAGCACCCCCTTCGACAAGGCAGCCGACACGTCCACAAGGTACTGCCTCCCCTCTACCGTCACAATGTTCCAACTCCACTCAAACGCCTCCTCCGGCGCCGCACCCTTCAATTGGCCATCCACCACTTCACATGAGATCCCGATGCTGGTCAGCATGCGCATGTACACCTCGGCCAGGACTGCTGCTGGCGCGCGTCGCGTCTGTAGGGCCACTGCCAATGGATGAGGGGGAGCAGCAGGCTCTAGCATTGGCAGCACTTCCTTTACCTTGCGCGCCGGCTGGGTTGAGCTGCGCGCTAACGGCGCCGTCCGCTGCGAGGACGGTTGACTGCCGGTCGAGGCTGGTCCACTGTCTTCGACTGCTTTCCCTACAGCCCCGGGCACACTCACCTGCAGTGTCATGTGCGAGCACAGCCACATGTACACGCACCGCGCCTTCTTGATGGAGCATTGCGTAGCCGTCTGCCGCCACGTGGGAGTCATAAAAGGGGCCACCAGCTGCTCTGCGATGGTTGACCATTCCGTTGCGTCGCTCAGGACCCCACAGCGTTGCAGCGCAGGTCCGCGTCGCACCGCAGGGCCTCTGGCAGACCCCAGCCCGCAATTTCGACGGGATCGTAAAGGGTGTCCACCTCCACCCTCGTGCCCCGACGCTCTTCTAGTGGTGTCTTTGTCTTGGCATTTGGCTTGGCGTGATCCAGCACGGAGCCGCCGCCGCCGGCAAGGGGTCAGCCGCGGTCTTGCTTTCCTGCTCCATGCTAAAGCCGCAATGGTGCAGGTAGTCAGCGTAGCGAGTGAGAGGCAGCTGCACCTCGGCCTCGTCGGGTAGCTGCGCATGGGCTTCGTAGAGCGAGGCGCCATATTGAAGGAGGGAAAGAGACGATGAAGAAACAGTCTCCGTGACGACGGCTGCCTTGCCCTCTGCAGCCCCTCTTATCGGCGTCGCTGCCACAGCGGCGCTGGACGCCTTCATTGCAAGACCAAAAACGAAGGGGTCTCTGCAGCGTTGTGCATGTGCATGGGTGCTGTTGCTGCTGCTACACAGGATCAGGCGCGAGGCGCTGGCGATGGCCTTTCCCTCTCTCCAGTCCGCGGCCGCAGCACGAGGGAGAAATGAAAGGCAAAAAAGGGAAGAAAAGGGAAGAAAGGCGTTGGTGGTAGGAGGAGGAGCGAAAGTAAACGGCAGGAGGGTGGCGGAAGAAAGCCCAGGGACGTGGACACAGACGCAGAAGGGGTGTGTTCAGGCTGTCAGGTGTGTCTTGCAGAGCTCTGCGCTTGTCTACGGGCGGGTCGTCGCCTGCAGGGTTGGCTGCAGTAATAATTGCGCACCGTTGACGGTTCCTGTTGACTTGCTCGCGGTAGCTTAGATAACACGACCCGAGGTACCATCCTGCCATCATCCCCGCTAGAAGCGTCAAGAGCAACAGCAAGCAACCCAGACGTACGGAGAGAGAAAGTGGAAGAGAGACCGAGACGAGAGAAAGAGAGTTTTTCCTCCCGTGACCTTCTTCGCTGTTCGAAACTCGCCTGCTCCGTACACGATGGTTTCCTCGTGCTGTTTGCATGTGTGTTTGTTGATGTTACGATGCTGCGGCCTCCATCGGCACTCGCAGAGAGAGATGGTCCATCTAATGGGAGAAGAAGACGCTGAGAAAGCAAATGAGCGCGTGGAAAGAGGAGGAGCGAATGGAAAACACCACGTCTGCTTTCCCCTCCCCGCGTCCTCGCCTCTTCCTCCACCCTCACTCGCCCACTCTGACTTAAATCTCCTCAGCCTCTATGGTGAATGAACTGTCCTCTTCCCGCGTGTCTGGTGTGTGTGCGCTTCTGCATGCATTTGTGCGTGTGAAGCGGGATGCTAAGAGGGGGGGGGCACAGGCAGCGACGTGAGCAGCGAGAGGAGGGGATAAAGAGAGGGAGGCGGTGATGGGAAATAAAATAAAGAACTGCAAAAGAGACCTGCAAAATTGCCCCATGTCGTGGGCAAGAGTCGCTCGCCTTCCCTCCCCGCCTCTCATATGGTGTAACCGTCCCCCTCCGCCCACGCCTTCTCTTCCTCCAGCCTTTGCATACCGTGTGCGCTCCCTCTCTCTGTCCTGCTCTATACGCTACACCATCGTCGATTCATCGGACTCAGCAGCGGGGTCGATGATACGCACCACCGGGACTGTCAGTGGCTTGCGGTGGTGCATCTGTGCATAGGTGAAGAGCACCAGCTCGAATGCGTATATTTGGGTTGCCTTGCTAATCACGCTGCGTAGAATCTGAGGGGCCAACCCCTTGTAGAAGCCGAGGAAGCCGTCGGCCTCGTAAATGTGGCGCACTGTCGGCATCACCCGCACGTAGTCGTGCTCGCCCGTCACCTTGTTCACCGTGCGCAGATGGTTCATGACGACGTTGTACGGATACGCAATGCCAACTGCCACCAGCTTCGCCATCATCGTCAAGGACACCATCGCTGCCGAGGACCACAAGAAGCTCCGCTCGCCAAAGTTGCCCTCATGCGTCACACGCTTGAGCAGCTCATACACAGTCCAGAAACACCCCTCTTCTACAAACCGGCCGGCTATGTTGGTGATGGTGCCGCGGTAAAGCCCCCGTATTCCGTCGCGGCGCATGACATCCTTAAACACCTGGTGGATGCTGAGCCTGTCGTCTACCTGCACCCGGGTCCGAATGAGAAACAGCGGGGCGAGGGTCAAGTTGGTGGCTGTGACAGCGCCAAAAGCGCAGACCATCGGTCGCACATGCTCGCTCATCCCTGAATCGGCGAGCTCATTCTTGAGAAAGCGATACGTGGGAAGGTAGACGGCGTTGGATGGCATGGAGGCCATGATATTGGCGCCGAGACCGCGGCTGAAGGCGTGGAAGAGGCCCTCATGAAAGAGTTCCCGCGCTGTGATTAACAGGCTCTTATGGGACTTGCCTGTGGCAGCGCGATCGGATGACAACCGCACGCGAATCGTGTCGAGCGGGTTCGTCACGCACGTCGAACAGACACCGGCGAACCCGCCAGCGAAGACAGACACTAGGCTGTTCCTTTCTGCGGGCGACGTAGATGCCATGATCCACGAGGACTAGAGGGAGAAAGCGCCTGCGTGTGCGTATGCGCTGGTGCAGTCCGCTTTGTGGCGAGTCGCACAGCCCGCCTCCCAAGACGAAGAAGAAAAGGAGCAGAGAAGGGGGGAGACAAGGGGAGTGGCGTGTAAAGTCAGCGCAAAGTGCGCCAGGGGGGAAGGGGGGGGGGCGGCCAGGCGAAGTCGAAAGCCGGCGCAGCAGCAGCAGCGTCAACTGCAGGGGAAAGAGGGAATCAAGAGGCGGAAGAGGCCAACGGGCAAATCTTAATTAGGGCAGAATCCAACTGTAGGAGAAAAAGAGAGAACAAACGTGGGACTGTGGAGCAGCGCGCGTTGGAATGCGCGTGCACCTGTGGGAGTGACGATGTCTCGGTGCGTGTGTGCGTGTCTAACAGCGGCTGCAGTGCTACCCCATTAGTGATGTGTTCTGTAGGCCATAGAGCTGTTCGCGGAGAGAGACGAGAAAGGGGGCAGGAACACGCAATATGGGGAGGTGAAGATTTGCATGGAGGATAAGAGAACGTGGATACACACAAACATGCACTCTCTCAGTTGTTGGCCATTGATTTCTTCATGGCTTATAAAGATGGCAGCAACCTATTGGTGCAGTTGGCGCCCCGCCCCTACCCCCCTACCTCCTACCTCCCCTTCCCCTGAGAAGCGCCGAATGCTCTGGCAGAACCTGTCACGAGGGGGCGACCAACACCCGCCAACATTTCCCCTTCCCCCCTCCCTTCTTGTTCTAATACTCGTGGAAGGGCTTGAGAGAAGAGATCGCTGCAATTTCGCTAGGGGCGTGCGGGGTGGAGAACGAGTGGTAGTCAAAGAAGGCGGATCATCCTCGTCAGGTCAGGAAAAAGAAAGGAGTAAGCGAAAGATCACATCATGAGCAGACACGGCAACCTCTCGTGCTGGGTGTAAACTGCACCCTCCTCCTCCCCCCCCCCGATCGTTGCACACGGGACACGCCCAGCCATATCAGACACGAGGCAATGCCTACCTGAGATCAGTGTCGCAGTGTGCGAGCTGTACACTGTGGGTCAGGGTGCTACACGAAAGGGGGCGCTTGGCCGCTGATCCAAAGCACAGTCAACCATCACTCCAATGAGCACCACATCGGACACATGTGGCACTGGCAACGCTAATCAGCCCTCATGCGACGACCAGCTGCAACGCCAAAAACAAAAGTGGCGATCCGTGTGGAGGCGCGCACGTTTCACGCCACGTGTCCCTCATCTCCCGGCTCCAGCCTGGAGAGCTGAAGTGTGCGAAAGGCGTAGAAATGCTTGAATGCAGGGGGTGGGAACTCCAGCAACATGAATGTATCTGGAGGATGGTCGCGCATGTGTATCGCTGTCTCTTTCTTTTGCTCTTGTCTCGCTGCGGATAAGCGTGAATGAACTCATAAAATCCAAAAAGGGGGCGCTTTCCCTCCAGGCCGCGCGTCGTGAAGCGACCCACTCCCCGGATTACTCGCGCATTCTGCTTATCCATGTCTTGTTGACGCCACTTTCTTCCTCCATCTGTGGCCCTGCTGCCACGAGCCCCCCCGCCACAGTCAGCATCTCCGCACGTTCTAGCCCGAATGCCGCGCTCTGACGGAGCGGTGGTGGTGAGAGACCCTGGCTCTGGTAACGAATACTCTCGGTTTCCACTTTTACCCCCAAAGTCCATGGGAAAATGTGTCAGCTCTGCTCGAGAGGCTGTCAATGTAGAAGGAAGTATAGATAATCCCTCGTTGTGGAAAAGGTCGCTCGTTGGTTCAGTGAAAAATGGCTCTGGCCGGAGCCTCCCTGAGTACCCCTCAGTCCGCCACACGCGCACCGACCGTGAGAGGCACACACATGGTCGGTGCGCATGACTTGAGAAAAAAGCGTGGCATTGCATCCCCCCTTGCCAGGTAGACCAAAACAAACGGTGGAATGTTCCCCCCCCTCCTCCCACATCTCGGAGTCAGCGAAAACCACTGCATCCACCGCGATGGGCCAGCGACTCCTGGAGAGGCGATAGTGACACACTGTCCCTGGGGAAGCCGTGCCGTTGAAGGCTAGCAAAGACGTCCCTATCATCATCGCAGTTGCCTGATGCACAGAGTGGCGTGTGTGATCCTCTATCGCAGTGTGACGGGGGGCCGCAGAAAGCAATGCAGCAGCGCCGGCCTGATGACCAAGTCGCGGTTAACGAGTCTCAGTCACCGCCACAAAGCCCCACGCTCTATTTCGTGGCCAAGCGATCCACGGACAGCAAACCTCGAGCAGTCAGCTGCACCCTTCTCGAGCTTCGACGCAAGAAAGCTCCTCCGAGGACCAGCATCGCGGTGTTGGCCGAGTACAGGGCTGTTGCTTACGCACATCCCAAAGTAAGCTCAACAGCTTCGGCGGCATCAGCAGAGGGTGGGTCCCCTGCCCCCACACAGTCTGTTCAAAACAGGCGAACGGCCGCACCGCAGTGAGGAGGATGGTCATTTTGTTCGACTTCACCTTCGCGTCGCTGCCCGCCGTCTCCGCTTGCCTGACTTGGTTGTGATTCGACTGACGTCCTCATGAAGTCTTCAAGAGCAGCGCCGTGCCGCTCAGCAGGGAAAGCGGTGGGAATGCGAACATGAAGTGCATGCGTTGAGCGCGCACGACTGTGGCACAGCAGAACGCACGACTTTACCCTTCGCTAGTCCACTAACGCTCAGTCAAGGGGAGAGAAATAAAAAGAGCGTCATGAGTGAGGGGAGAAAGTTGCTTAGGGTCGCCGCCTCCCCCACACCATCCCTCACTGCCTTCGAGTCAGTGCAGTGGAAAGGGCGGCATGTTGTGGGCAAAACCGAGAAAGAGAAGGTTGAGAAGACCAATGGAAGTCCGACAAAGCGCACGTGGCCGCCGAGACACACATTGAGCGTGGGTAAAGAAAGGCTAAGATGCGCAGTGCTCTCTCACAAAGCGGTGGCAGCAGTAGCCGCAGCAGCACGGTCACTGCCGTGATACCATTCGCATTTTCCTTTACCCACCTTTCAGCATCCGCTGCGGCCACAGTGACATGGGGAGCGACTGCGGACCCTGTGTGTGAAGGGGGGGGACGGGGCTCTTTAGCATCCACGTCGTGTGTTTACCTTCCTCTTGGTGCAATACGTTAGTCGTGTCTTAGACAGTTTGAGAGAAAGAGGGAGGCGGTGGTGCCCCCTTCTCTCCCATTCCCTTGTTGAACTTGAAGTGGAAATGATTAGATGCGTGGGCTCACAGAGTCTGCACACGGGGGCAGTGCAAGTGGGCTTCCTTATGGGAAAGGGGTGAAAAATGTGGCCCAACAGAGAACAAGTCAGCAGAGGAAAGGCGCGTGTATCTCCGGCCGAAGTCAGAGCGGACTCGAGACGCAGCACAAGAAAACGCTAGAAGAGATGTGCTCACGCAAAGGCGCACATAGAGACGCCGGGAGATCCGCGTCGCCCTCCCCCAGGCTATGCACCTCGCCACCACTCTTCCAGCCTTTACCCCTTTCAGTCTCTCGCTGCAACCCACGTCTACGCCTGCCGATATTTACCGCCGCTGTTGCCTCCTCAGTGCTTCTTCATGCGCCTCTTATGACGGGACTTCTTGTTGCGCTGTTTACCGTCGCCGTGCTTGTAGGGCGCAACGCCCTTCTGCGCGCGCGCCGCGGCACGCCGCTCCTTGGAAGCCTGGCGGACCTTTCGCTGCTTGAGTTTCTTCACGACACCGCTTGGATCTTCTTCTCATTCTTCATGCGCAACTCACGCGCACGGGCCTTGACCTTGCCCTCCTCGCGCGTCTTCTTGTCCCGCTCCAAGCGGCGCACCTTTCGTTGACGCTGCAGAATCTCCGTCTCCTCTCGCTCCAGGTTTGACAACTCATTCTGAAAGTGGTTGATCGTCACCTCCGCCTCCTTCTCGTACAGACGACGCGCCTCCTCGTCGCGCTTCTTGCGCTCCTCACGGCTGAGGCACCATTCGCGCTTCGCCTTTATTGTCACCTCGCTGAGGAAGCCGTCTTTGGCGCCGTAGCGCCTCTCAGCCTGGGAGATCTTCGCCTCCAGTTGCTCGCAGCCAGCTGCGCTCGCACCTGCGGAAAGACGCTGTCGACGTCTTTGGTCGCCTTGGCCAGTAGTGCATCCGGCACGTCGCGGCGCTTCACAGTCGCCACTTGATGGTCATTGATAGCGCCGCTCACCGAGAGGATCTTGCGCATGATGTCGGCGTCCTCGACTTCATGCACGAGAGACACCGCGGTGCCGGTCTGCCCAATGCGTGCGGTGCGCCCCACGCGGTGGATGTAAGCTGTGAGGGTGGGTGGCAAGTCGTAGTTGAGCACCGTGGCCACTCCTTGAATGTCAAGCCCGCGCGACGCCACGTCCGTGGTGATCAGGTACCGTACCTCGCTGCGAGCAAACTTCTCGAAGGCCTGAAAACGCTCTTCCTGCGGCTGGTTGCCCTGGACCTCCACGACAGACAACCCCAACGCCTTGAAAACAAGGGTCAGTCGATGCGTGGTGGTGCGGTAGCGGCAGAAGATGATCGTCTTGTCTTTTAGGTAGTTGTGGCAGAGAGCAACGAGGTAGCGTGTCTTGACCTTGGCGATGTGCTCCTGCTCGTTTTCTGCTGTGGCAGCGCCGTTTTGCACATCCTCGTCGTCAGCTGACGCCCGCTCTGCCCGACGTCGTTTGTGGCGCAGTCGCTTTTCCCGCGGTGTCTCGCTGCCCTTCGCCACGGCCGCTGCAGTGGTGGCGGTGGCGGCATCGACACCGTCGGCAGTGGGCGTTGGCGTCTCGGGGGTGATGCGGATGCGCACAAACTGCTGCCGGAGCTTCGACTGCAAGGCGATGTGGCCAATGTCGATGTTAAGGGGTTTGAAGAGATGCTCTCTGGCAAACTCGTCCACATCCTTCGTCATGGTGGCAGAGAACATGAGCATCTGGCGCGTCTCTTCCGGTATGTGTTGCAGAATATCTAACACCTGATCTTGCAAAGTGACCGTCAGCATCTTGTCGCACTCATCCAGCACCAGCACCTCCACCCCGGTTAGGTCGAGACCGGCACCGTCCTTGTAGTTGTGGATGTAATCCACAAGCCGGCCAGGAGTAGCCACCAGTATATCGGGGGCTGCATCCAGCGCGGCCACCTGCGCCGCAGGTGCGACGCCGCCGATGGCCAGCGCCACCGTCAGCCCTGATGTGAACTGAAGGAGCTGCCTTAGCATCTCCTGGCACTGCACGCCGAGCTCCCGTGTAGGCAACAGCACAACAGCGCGGATGAAGCGGCGTCGACTGTTCATCATGTTGCCTTCTGCGGTTGCCGTGTGAGGAGTAGGTGCGCTAGCGGTAGCAAGAAGGCGGCAGTCTTGCCGGATCCCGTGACGGCTCGCGCACACACGTCGACTCCTCGCAGTACCGCAGGAATGGCCTTCGCCTGCACTGGTGTGGGTGCAATGTAGCCGAGGTGCGACACAGCGCGGATCAGTGCTTTGCACAGCCCTAGCTCCAGCCACATGACCTTCTCCTGCGTCTGCTCACTGCCCTCGATGACGCAGTAGCACCAGCATCCCCAGCAGTGCGCCGCTGTGCATACTCATCACCGTCCTCCAACGGCATCGCTGAGGAAAGCCCGGGAGATGGCGATGTAAAACACGAGGAGCCGGCACCACCTTTAGTCGTGAGTGCTGCCCCCGCCACACTGCGCCTGCCTGTCAGGTCGCTAAAGAACAAAGACGTGTTCTCCATGAGCTCATTGGACGCCTGTGCAGCCGAGCCGGCACCCCGAGGCGTGTGTACAGCTCTGTCACCGCTATCCTCCCTACGATACCCGGCGCGGGCAACACGGCCACTCTGTCCGCCGGCGCCGCGGCCGCGACTTCTAGAAGACAGTCCACTGCCCCGCATGCTGTCAGAGGCACGCACTGCAGTCAGCACTCAAGAAGAGGAGAAAGAAGAACGAAATAGCGGAGCAGAATACTGCGCTGTGCGACAGGCACAACGAGTGAAGAAGAGGGGAGTGCGCTGGTGGATTAAATCGGCAGCGGCAGCAACAAGGGGACACAGATGGGGAGTGAGAGAGAGAGAGAGACAGAGGGACAGAGAAGCACCGTTGTCGCGAGCGTGTCGAGGGCAGTGCGCCGGGTAAGGTGAGTTTGTGAGAAAGAGAAGGGAGGAGGCGGAGTAGAGAGGGAAAACAGGATCATCGCAACACTACGTGAGGCGCACGCGCATGATCACTCGCGCACATATGCACAAGCAGACCACAAATCTGCTTGCTTCGAGTGACACGCCTGCCATCGTCCTAATCCCGCCTGCAGAAGAGATGCATAGCTCGGAAGGACGATGCACGCATAAGCGACGACGTGAAGCACATTCAGAAGCAAAAAGGGACGCTGGCGGTGCAGCCGTACAGCGACACTCTTGCCCACACACACACACACACACACACACGTGATGGCCGTCTCAGCATGTAGAGGTTTGTGAGTGCTGCTCTGCAACGAGCCTGCTGCACATGGAAAAGAGGAAATAGCTACCAGTGGTCTCTTCTGGTTGTTCTCGCTTTGGAGTTGTTAAGCGCGCCAGCGCCACCGCTACCACGATAACGTCTCTGCACACGCCTGCGCAATGGGCTGGTGTCCGTCTTGGTGGGTGGCTGCATGTGGTCAAAGAAAAGAGAAACTTATCATACCAGAGAGAGAGAGAAAGATGCGGCCTGAGTTCTCTGGCTTTCTTGCTTACTGCACCAGCGCAGTGGACAAGTTTGGAGAGGGGAATGAAGTGGTGGGGGGTCATGATACTGCGAAAGAAATGCGGGACTGCCAGGTTTACAAACACTCGAGAGAAAACAGAGAGAGAGAGACTTCTCTCGCTCAACCACTACACTCCACCTTCAAATGCACACCCATAACAACGGACGCGCACCTCTCGCCCTCCTTTCTCTCTTGGCATTGCTGCCTCCTCCTTCCTTGAGGATGTTTGAGTGTTTTTTGCTCGAATGAGAGGTGAGCGGGGGGCCACAGCAGCGAACGTCAGGACGAGAAGACACAGCGGACAAGTAATAAGAGAAGGAGAGGAAACGGGCGACAAGTGGCAAAGCATATCGCGTCAAGTCAGAGAGGGAGGAGGGAAAGAGGGAGGAGATGCATGGTCGACCCAACGATCCACCCAGACACCCGCCCATCCGCACTGCAACAACGGAAAGATTAAGTGAAAAGGAAAAGGGGGGCAAAGGAGGAAACGGAAGGGAGCGCACAGATAAACATAGAAGACGGAAACGACAGACAGACACGAGTGCAAGAGAGGGAGAGAGAGAGGCGGGGGCTGAAAGACCTCGCTCACACACCACAGTCGCCGTCATCATCGTCATTGCTGTCCTCGTCGGCGAGAAAAAGTGGTAGAGCGGGACTGCAGTGGGGAGCGGTGGTAAGAGGTAAGGGGGAGAGGTGGGAAAGGCGGGAGATAAGACCTCATACACACTCGGTTGTCCTCCGTCCTCGGGTAGTCCAACACGCAGCCTCCCTCGTGTTCCACCTGTCCGCGGGCAACATCTGCTGCTGCTGCTGCTCCTCTCTTTCCTAACCTGCTGCCCCGCTACCGCTCATGCCAGCGACGCTGTGCACAGGAGCAAAGAGAAAAAAAATGTGCACCTCAGTCCCGATACAAACCAAACGCAGAGAAAAGAGAAGGCCGCCGATGCACACTCGCAAGACCCACGCAAACTCGTCTGATCGGAGAAGCGTGAGGGGCGAGAGCGGCGAATGTGTGGCGTCGCCGCCTAAACACGGCACATCGGCCTCTCTATTGGCCCTCTTCGCACTGCACCCCTCAGATGCTGCTGTAGGTCCCCCTCTGCCGTCTCGCGAACCCTCATACTCATTCTCTGGCCGAGCGGAAGTCGTGAGTGAGAAGGCACAAACTCAGCGAAGGGGGATTCGGTGCGAGTGTGGGTGAGTGGGTGGGTGAGTCCTGCAGATACACAGAGAAGACATAAATCGAAACGAAAGGAGAGAGCTCGTGCGCCAACACCGGCAACCACTACTCAGCCACAACTACGCGTATGCACACACAGCGAAGTGGGGAGCGGGCGCATGTGAAAGGCGCTTGACAGCCCGACTGAAGACGATCACGAACAAGCACAAATCAAAAGAAATGGAGGACATACACGAGAAGGCACTTTGCGCGAAATAATAAATTGCGGAAGGTCGGAAAAAGATCAGCGCAGGAGAACAAAAGCAACAGTAGCACCGGCTCAGCACCAGCAACTCCATGCCATGTGCGCCTATGGTCAATGGCACACACACACACACAAACACGATGAGGGAGGCAAAGAGAAAAGAAGGGGAATATGATTTCAGGTGTACTAGTGATGACGTACAGGTGCATGTGAGCTCCGCAGCTCTGCACAGATACTTGCACAGCTCTGTTAGCGATTCTTCGTATCAGCAGATTGTTGTCCACAAGAGATTCCCCCTCGCCTTTCCTCTCTTCCCTCGCTCTCAGTTACCCCCGCTCCCCTTGTCTTTCGTGCTACTCGCTTGCCTGAGGGTTCAACGGGAAACATCAACAAGAGGGGTGCAGAGGAATGAGCGGAGAGGCTTGGACGGAGGAGTGTATGTACTCCACTCTCTCTCTGCGGAGTGTCAACAAAAACTCGGAAAGGCAAATACGCATGAAGGGGCGCGGTATAGAGCGGCTTTGTGGCGATATGCGAATTAGTGTCCGCTCGAATGCGTCCGTCTGAGTGCCGTAGAGACAGCGCGAGTAGGGGGTGAGGAGCAGCAACAATGCAACACCATAGCACGTAGAAGACACTGTCGGCGCAAATGAGAAAAGAACAGAACGACAAGCCAACAAAGTCCAAGCCAAAAATTAAAAAGAGTCAAGTGGGAAGAGGCAAGATGAAGGAAGGCAACACGTAGAAGAGCTGTGTCGCACACGCATACACTGGACTGACGGCCTCGGTAGGTGCACCTCCTCGTCTGCTTCGCATATGCTCGTCTCGCCCCCTCCGCTCCCCTCCAAATTTCTGCTCCTTTCTTCACACTTCGCCACCCTGACGAAGGGATACACCGCGCTGCGTGGTACAGCGCGGTCTCGTGCCCCGCCCTGTGCAGCCCCTCGATCCCTGCCAGTGCCGAGACACCCGTGGTGGCGAGAGGGCCAAGCGCCTGCGACGCGGGGAGGTCAGAGCGATGTCTCGCTGCCGATGTCGGCGGTCAGGGCCTGGGTGGGCGAGGTGTCCGCGCGACTCGAGCGCATCTCCGCCGGCCCTCGCTGCCCACTGGCGTGGGGAGGCTGGGCCAGCCGGCGCGGAATGCACGAGATGGCGACCGGCGCACTGCTGTGAGGCGTGTGCCCACGGCTGCTTTGCCCCATGCGATGGGCCCTGTGAGGTGGCAGGGGTCGAGGGGGGCTCATCTCTGCTGCACGGCAGGGCAGTGGGCGCGCGGTGTGGACGAAAGTCGAACTTCGCCGAGTACTGCGGTTGTGTGGCTCTTTTTGAGCTGCACGCGAGTGGCCCTGCGCTGACTGTAAAAAAGGGGGAACGGCGAGGCGGCGAGGGCCGAAATTAAAAACATCGGCAACGCTCCTCTGTCCTCACTGGCCACACACCCACACCACACACACATCACACGCACACACACATCACACGACAAGCGGAAAGGTACCACCGCTGAAATTTAAAAAAAGGTCAAGTAGGACGTCAGCGCCTGCACCTCCCACGCCGTCCCTCTCGTGTGTGTGTGTGGGAGGTGCAGGCGCTGACGTTTTTGCTTTTTGTTGGCCCTGAAGGGTGCCCCAACTCTCCGTTGACGGAGGTACGGGAGGCACAGAGAAGGCCCTCGAAACACATGTTTGGGTCTTCGTTCCTTCGTCAGGCACCAAAGCGAGAGAGGAGAGAGAGAGAGCGCACCGTATGAAGCCAACAGACACACATCGAAACAAGACGAGCGCACATGGATGGGAACAGAAAGAAGAGAGGCAGCAGTGCAGCAACAGAACACCTCCACAGGGAACCAGAGAGGGTAGAACAATAGGAGGAGGGAGGCATATGTGGAGGTCATGCACACGCACTAGTCTCCGGACTATGCCCAGTCCTGCTTCCTGTTCGCTTCTCGCTAACACTGTTCTTGGCGTTAGCTTCCCTCTTCTCTCCTCTTTTGCCGCTACAAACCGTCACACGTTCCTCCGCCACTCAGCCTCTCTCGTTGTACACACACACACCCACCCACACACCCACACACACAGTCAGCCACCTCAGCTCACTGCCTCACATGCGTACACACACACGGGGCGAGAAGAGGAGCGGCGGAAAGGGGGAAAGAGAGAAAAGCGAGACTTCTACGGTAAAAAAGACGCAACTTCTTCGCTGCGCTTGTGGGGACGTGAGGGGTGGAGGAGGCGCGGTGTGGTGACGATGGCTGATGGCAATCTTCTGCCCTTCCCTCTTCATCTTCCACCCTAAACGATCCATACGTCACACACATGTACGCACAAGAATTTAGAAGACACAACACTCCTACGATAGAGTGAACAGGCCAACATTGCTGCTAGGAAGGGAAATGGCAGTAGGAGGTGGCGCAACGGCGACAACATGCGCGGAGAGGGGGAGGGGGGCGACAGTTGCCTGAACATGGCGCCACACGAAGACAAAAGGAAAAAGGCGTGTATGGCGCTTACAGAAAGAGAGAGAGACACCCACACACACACACACACCCACACACACACACAGTCAGCCACCGGCGTCTATGTGCATTCGGCAATGACGGTTTTTTCACAGACAGGCACAGACGCACACCGGGAGGGGGGCTGAGGAGCTGAGGGGCTGAGGGGCTGAGGGGCCTTATACATGCGGCACATATATCAGGTGAGAATCGAGGCGAACTGGAAAAAACTGAATGAAGCAACGGAAACAAAGGGAGGGGGAAAAGGCGACCGTACGCGACAAAGGCCAAAGAGGAAGAGAGGAAGAAGGGAGGCTTCACGTGAACCTCGAAGACTCACACGCTCGCATATGCAAACACAAGAGAAAGACGCGACAAGTCGACAGATGGAGGGAGAGAGAGAGAGAGAGGTCGCTCAGCACTATCTGTAGGACGCATAACAAAGAGAAAAGGTGGAAACAGAGAAGAAGCGGGAAGTTCGAGGACACACAAGCTGATAAAAAGAGACAAGAGAATCGTGTATAAGCGCATCGACTGATCGGAGTCAGCGGGTGAGTGGGGAGGTTGTGGGGTGGCCGGGGTGCGGGTATGCATCTCCCCTCCCCTCTATTACTGACAATGCCTTTCATGGGACCATCAGTCTGCAGAGGACTTACAGCCCCTCCCCTAGTGGACGTAGAGGAGGAGAAAGAAGAGAAAATTTAAACGTCAGTACTGCGAAGAGGAGGAAATCACTAGCACCGAGCCTCGCATGCGTAGCGCAGGGATAAATGCGCCGCCAACACAGCAGCAGCGGCAATAGTATGGGGGTACCTGGGCATTACAGGACGCGAACTGTGGCACGAACTAGAGAAAGAGTAGATATGTGTGTATGCATTGACAGCGGGTACAGAAAGTACGCCCGCGCGAGGGGGGTTGGGAGGGGAGTGCGAACAAACAAGCGAAGGGCCGCGTGTGTGTGTGGGTGTGGGTGTGGCGTGTCGGTGTCGGCGTAGGAATCCGCCTCTTCCTTTGCTCACACGCCTTGAGCATATTGTTACCAACGTGAAACTTCAAAGCGTGGGAAGAAAGGAGAGAAGTGCACGCAGATGCGCACACACCTATGCACAATGACGGAGGCACACATGCATGTATTGCACAGCTCACCTCGCACTCTCGCTCCGCCCCACTACGCAGCTATGGATCCCTCTTTCTCGCCAGCATACCAGCCTCGCTCTCTCCCCCTCCCTTTTCCTTCCCCTCACTCCTTCACACGTCATCCAGTTCGAACTCGTATTACAACAGCGCCACCCAGAGAACCCCTACCCCACGCCCATCCGTAGCCCAGGAGGGGACGCTGTGCAGCGACGACAAACGTAGACGAGAAAATGAAAAAGATCGCTAAGAGAACAGAGGAGGGTGCAATGCGGGAAAGTCACGCCACACCATGGCGCGGGCGCCACAGCTCATGACCAGAAAGACAAGCACCTGAAGAAAAAGAGAAGTGACATCATGTCGTCACTCGCCACTACTGATGCTGCCGCAGAGCCGAGAACCAAGAACAGCGCCCCTACCTTACTCGAGACAGCGTCGGTTTACGAGGTGTGCGCCGCTTGCCAAGTCCCTCACATCCACGCACGCGTATACATCACTATAAAGATGTAGACTGGTGCGTTGCCACACAGACAAACCAATTAACACCGACCCAAAGATAGGTACGCCGCATGTATGCTCAAGGGGGTCTCCCGTCATCGTTGGCACGGCCTTAAAAGGGGGACGCGTACGTCGGTCGTAGGCGTATGTGTGGCTGGTCAGTCTCCGCCAACGCTTTGCGGCTTTTGCGCTCTTTCCCTCTATAAAAGCAGCAAAGCGTTGACGTATGAGAAGTGACGCCCCCCCCTTTTCGCTGTGCATTCATCAGCCCCCGCTCACCCCGTGCTCCACCTACCACCACCCTCCCTCACCGCAGCCCCATTCTTCTGACTAGGCTTTGCCCGATCAAATCAGTCGCAGGTGCAGCGGCGGTGAAAAAAATTCCGTGCATCAGCCGATGCGAACGTGAACGCGCGTCCTCACGCCTAACTGCCGATTCAGTTTGGTTGGCTGTTGTCGCTGCTGCAGCTATCATCATCGCCATCATCATTGTATGTGGAGTATAGTGCTGCACCAGCACAACAACGACAGGGCGCGAGAGAACAAGAGCGAGGGAAGTGAGATCGCGAGGAGAGAGAATCACATAGAGAAAGGGAGGTGGCTGTTGGTAGACGCAAAGCACAAAGACAAGGGAAGAAAATGCCACCGAGAGCCTATGAAGAAGCAAGCGGAGGGGTAGGGATAAGGAAGAAGAAACTTCGCTTCTACTGGGAGGGGGGGGCGTAACACGTGAACTCAGAAAAAGAGAGAAAAGGGGGGAAGGCCTCTCGGCTTCTCTGTGTCTGCGTCCTGGTCTGCTCGTCTGAGAGGGTGCGGAGTGCAGGGATAAGGAGAGAGGGGGGATGGTGAGGAAGCGGGTCTAGCTACCTGCCTGGATGGGTAGGTGGCTACCCCACCATCATCACCCACCCTTCTTCTTCCGGCTCTCACCTTTGGTATCGTCTGCCATCACTACCACCTCTAAGCCTCTCTCTCCCTCCTCTGTGAGTCACGGCAAGGCACACACGTCTGTATATACGAAAGAGAGGAAGAGTCAAAGTGAATTAGCAAGACGGAGCGGAGTATTCCTGTGCTTGATGGAAAGTGAAAGAAAGAGCAGCCAGGGAGTGAGGGAAGAGAATGCAGTTGCTCACCAGACGCAACACCGCTGTCACCTCGGCGCACTACACCCCTTCACACACGCACAGGTACACACGAAACCAACCAAACACACGAGTGAAAACAAGCACATAGCCTCGCCCTTGCGTAGCGCTCTGGTGACCGAGCGGTAGAAAGAGAGCCACCAGCGACTCAACGTCAAACGCGAGGACTGAACGCAAAGACGCAGCGATATGAAGCGTCCCACTTCAGTCACGTAAGAAAAGGAGAAGAGAAACGGGGCTGGAACGGAGTCAAACGTGTTATGAGAAGGATGGGCACGATCGAGCATCGCGCATACACATGCAAGCAACACTCCACCACATTTCCTTTTACTTCTTTTGAATTTTCGCATTGCACAGCCCCCCTTACTTCACTGTGTCATACTCTTCTTCTACCAGTGCACGCGACTGAGCATGCCAACCCTCAGACGTGTGTGAGATGTGCCGCGCCAACCAGAGCGCCTTCCCTCATGCGCTAACACGTGCGCACATGGGGGGGGGGGGTACCACAGCGAAAGGAAAGCCAACAGCGTGCGCCAGGTGCGCCGCTACGCCAGCAGTCCGTCCTCAGCATTACAAAGAAAAATGAAAGAAAAGAGCGCAAGCAGAGGAGGATGAACGTCAACTTTGACTTGTGCGTGCGAATCTGAGTATGGAGCTTTACCTCCACCCGTTGTGGGAAGGAAGGCTCCGTTGCTCGTCCTCGCGGCTCTTCTGGGGCATCTTCCTCCGACTCCAGGTTGAAGCCTCCCTGCGAGCCTGCTACACTCCCGGCTCCCTCATTTACTACAATGGCTACTAACAGAGCTGTTTTTCCATCTCTACCACATTCCTACCCTCCCCATCCCTCACATCTCTCTCACGCCCACCGTACATCATTCGTGCAGAGGCAGTGGTGTATATGCGCGTGCTGGGAAGAGGAGACAGGAGATGCAGCAACAGGATGAGGGGATGCGTTGAAGCGTAAGAGGAGGGGTCGGCAGAGATGGTAGAAGGAGGGAGAGGGGAGGAGTCCGAAGAGAAAGTAGAGGTGGAAAGAAAAGAGAAACAATATGAGCCAGGTACTGGTCGACGTACTAAGTTCATCTATCCAAGCGAGCATCACAAAGCTCCCCATCTCCTCCCACGACTCCGCTAAACAAACGCGTTAGTCCAGCACGAAAAGGAGAGAAAGCGAAAAAGAGAGCGAGGCTCAATCGCGAAGCTGCCGCATCTCACCCACTCATATTAACACGAATGCCCACACATAGGCCCGGACAAGTACGCACGAGAAGCTGGAACGTCACGGCTTGTGGCGCTCGTCCTACACTTACCAGGACTGCAGCTCGTGAGAGTCGGCGACTGCCCGTCCTTACGCGCACTGCGCAATTCGGCCCGTCATGCCGTAAGGGTTGTGCCGGTACTTGGACGGCTGACCCTGGCTACATGTAGCTGAGAAACGACAGGCGCAGTACTGGTTGTCGTGTGTGTTGCTCGAAGTGTAAAGGCCGGCGTGCGACGACTCGATGGTGTGCACGTGGTACACCGGCTGCGGTGCCGGCTGCGGTGCCGGCTGCGTCAGGTAGCCGTACTCGACGCGGCTGTACTCGCCGTAGCAAGGATCGTACTGCGTTGCGTTATACGGAGACTGGTACATCTCGCTGCGCGTGTTGTTCTTCGGCAGCGACACCATAACGGTGCGACGCCGCAGGCGTACCACGGGAGATGTGGGAGTCTCTGGTTCAGAGAGCACCAGCGACTCGGATGGGCTGCTGTCGGTGACAGAGTTATTAGACGGCGTGTGGGACTCGACTACAGCAATCTCCTGCGTGTGTAGGCCATCGAGGCGCTGTAGCCCCGTAGCCTTGAGCAGCTCCACGTTCTTCGACTCGGTTTGCAGCTCGTGTTCACCGTGTGCAAAGGCGCAGCGGCCGGCGTACGGGCACTCCTCGCCTCTGAAGAAGAAGCGGCACAAGCTTGTCTTGTACTTGGAGGGTTTCACCTCAGCATGCTTGTTGGCCTTTGGCATTGGTGGCGCAAAGAAGGCGCGCGGGCGAGTGCGCAAGTGTGTGGCCGTAAAACGTAGAGCAAAAAGAAAAATTGTATTGAGAGTCTGAGAGGGCCGCCGTGGGGGCGTGTCTGTGGGGCGACCTCCGACTGCGGAAAGTGAAATAGAGAGAAGACAGCGAAAGAGTGACTGTGTGATGTGAACGAAGGAACTAATTGGAGGTGGCGCGATGCAACTGAGGAGAAATGGGCGTGGGTGTGGAGGGTGTGTAGCAAGGTGGGGGAGAGGGAGATGAACAATGTCATAGTGAGCATGAGGATAAGGGTGTCAATGGGATGTGGAGCCTGCTCCAGGAGCTACTTGAAAATGATGAATAAAGAAGCTGCGGGAAGGGGCAACGTCGCTCCCTCGAGTGTGAGAATGACGTCAGAGAGGTGGGGCGCGCGACCGCAGGCTACTTCGAGAGAGACGTACAGCAACACGCTCATATCCGTAACAACCAGATATTGCGCCCTGTCCCCTGGTCCGCCTTCGCTTGGTTTCTACCACTGGCCGCTGTTGCATCGACAGAGCGCGCGGAAGGTCTCTGCAGCTCTGAGGGAGAAAGCAGTACAACGCAGAACGCCAATATGGGGAGTGCACTCGCCGCCTCAACAAATCCTGCTTGCGCTCTACTGTTGCTTTCCTCTCCTGACTCTTCGAGTTCACGCCGTATATACCGAGGGAGAGAAGTCTTCCCGCAGGATAGCATCGCTTGACAGGAAGAGACACCAACGCACAGCCGGTCAATCGACTAATTTGCGTCTCCCTAGCTCACGCATGCCAAAACGCTTCCTCTTCCACTCACGCAAACACAAAGCGTAGTTGAGCCTGTGCATGCGGGAGAGACATCCCTGCACGACGCAGCGTATTCGCCGAAGTAGCGTCCCACTGCACGCAACTATCTTTCTTTTGACTTTCCTGCGCGCGGCTGTGTGCCGGTTTGGCATGATGCGTGAGGATCTGAGCAGGTGCGTATACGCGTTCGGGGTGCTGAGGCTCACCTTTATCGTTCACTTTCTCTTGATTACAGGTCGTGGGACTGTGTTTGCCCGTTCGACTCGATAACAATGGAGATGGCGAGAGAGGAGAGCGTCGCGTTACGTCCTCGCAGCGGCCGAATAGCTCAAAATCCCAGAGAGAGGAGAACAGCAAAATATAAAAATAAGCGAAACTGCTGTTGAGGACAGGCAGTGGGTTGCTGATGACAGGAGGTCTGCGCATATACAACTGTGCCCTCGCTGCCTCTTCGCTCCTCCTCGTCTCTCCCCTCTCTTCACCGTGACTCATACGCCGCATAATCCGCACGCGCGGCGTGAAGCAGAAGAAAAGGAATGAAGGTCTGCCGGGCAGCAGAGCGAGAAGCGCCCATGCGTAAAAACACGCACACAGAGATCAGCGCTGAGGTACAGTCGCAGCAGTGCGCGAACAAAAGAGAAGCGAGATGCGAGAGAACAAAATCCCTTAGTTAACTGAGAGATCTCCTAGCCAGTCCACCTTCTACAACCGCACTGGCACAGACTGCAGAGAGCCTGACCCGCAAGAGGAGTAAAAATAAAAGAGAGCAGCAGAATACGATTTGAGTGTGTGTAGTGCACACACATGTGCCTTCGTGGCTGTCAGCTGGTTCGCTTGGTTTTCAGCTGACACAAGAGGCATATGGCAGGGGAGGCACCAGCCTGAAAGTGTCTGTCGCGTTGTTTTTCTCCTGCGTGGGCGTGAGTGTGTACCTGGAGGAGAGGCATACTCATACATACATGTACATATGCATGTGCTTGCAGGTAATGTCGCTGATCCACGTGCATTGCCACCACGAGGCACATGCACAATAGCCCCGGAGATCGACGCAACGTTACTGCCGCATCGTAGTTGCCTGCGCTGTCGATGGGCGCGCGGCAGCTTTGGCAAAGGGAGGGGAGACACAACACAAGCGAGTGAGCCATCTGTGGTACACGAAACTCGGTCGGATCTCCTCCGCCTCTGCACTCTCCCTCTCTCGCTCCACTTCCATTCCTTTTCCCGCCCCTTTGCTCTCTTCCTCCTACTGCTGCTACTGCAAAGCAGCATCCTGCACATACGGTAAGGCAGAATCCGCTATCAGATGGTGGTGGAGTGGGGGATGCTTGCTGGGATGCATGTGTGTGACTGCGAGGATCAAGATGAATACCCAAACACACACATACACACATACACACACCTGACCTTCTTTGGGCCCATCGTGGACGCGCAGAGAGGGGTGCCAGGTAGCTGCAAGAAAATGCCCTAATGTGCCGCTTAACATCGGCATCCTGCTGACGTTGTGCTCGTTGGCATCGTGGGCGTCACCGTCAGCGGCATCACTGGCAGGGGCGTCATGAACTTCACAGGGGTAAGGCACAGCGGGATGTACATGGGCTCGTCAAAATATGATGTCGCTGCAGTGCGCGAGGTGTACACGGCGGCGACGGCATCAGCCTTGGGGATGCTGATGGTCAGACCGTGCGCCAGCGACAGCAGAAAAGCTGCAGCATTGAACATCAGCAGGGAGGGAAGGAAAAACTGTCTGCGTATGCAGTGCGCGTTGTCGGGACAGTAGCACTGGCACTGGCGGTCGGAGGCCCCATTCGACGGCGCGAGTTGCAGCGAGCGACGGATGCCAGCCTCGAGTAACACCCCCTCACTCTTCTCCGATGCGCTGGAAGAGACGTCCTGATGCACTGTGTTGCTGCCGTCCAAAGAGGACACCTAAGCATCCAAGAACTCCAGGAAAGAGTGAAGCTTCAGCGAAACATCAGAGGAGTCCTCGCAGTCCTCGGAGACGCAGTGACGCGTTGCGAACGCCATCTCGACAGCGCAAAGAGAGAGTGTGTGAGACGGGCAAACGTCGAAGGGTAGGAGGGGAAAAGCCCAGGAAAGGAGGACAGCGGAAGACACACGCTCAACGCGCTCTGCGGCAGTGCTGCGTTGTACAAAAGTAAAGAAAAACCAAAAGTTGCCGAGTAAAGGGTGAAGAGAGAAGAGGGGGAGGGGCACAGAGGGGGAGGGGCTGCAGTGGCCCCGCAGAGGAAACACGGAGGGATGGGGAAGAGAGACGCTCAAGGCAAACGACAGAAGAGAAGATGGCAGGGAGGGGAGGAGTGTACAACAGATGCACCTAATATGTACGGACGAGAACGGAGAAGCGCGGCGCCAACACACTGAAGAGGAGAAAGAAGGACGTGGCGACAGATGTGATGTGAGAAAGTGATGCTGCGGCGGCTGCCAGTCTACGCACGTCTTCTTCTTTGCGCGGATGTGTGCGTGCTTGTGTGCGTCCTACTCCACTTGATCCGCTCTCTCTCTCTCTCACTACTGCCCCCTTTCTTTTTCCGCTAAGGCCGTGAGATGATTGCGGAAGGAGTGACCACGAGTGTGTCTCTCTATCTGTGCGTGTGTGTCCCCTGTAGAAAGGAGGAGACAACTGGTGAGATTGCTGAAGCGAATACGAGAGGGAAATGAGTCGCGAGGAACAGAATTGGTGGAAGAGGGTGACATGCGGTGGGGAAAGGGGAAACGTCTGCGTGTGGGCCGTTGAAGAGAAGTGAAGAGAGAGATGGAGAGGGTGAGTATTACAAGAGGGGAAACGCAGACAGAGAGAAAATCGCGTGACGCAATGGGCGCACACCATTGAATAAGGAGGTGCAACATCACGTGTTCGATCGGCCTCGGTGCATGTGTTGGGGGCAAGCGCATCTGCGACACAGCGGTGCACCCATAAATGATTTTGCCTTTCTTTGCATTTCCATGTGCAACCATCGTGAAAGTAACAGGGGCGTCGAGTGAGCACCGTTCACTCATCGGCTACCATAATCACGGAGCCTTTTCCGGAACCACAATCAGCATCATTGGCATCGATTACTCGAACTGGAACTATGGCAGTGAGCTCCGTTGACTAAATCAGCAATAAGCGACAGGGGAAAGCAATGCCGCGCTACAACACTGAAGGCGCAGAAAAGGAAAAACTTCGAGCGTCTCACTTTTTCGCTGCCAAAGGCGCTGCTGTTGGTGATGGAAGAGGGGGTGGGAAAACACGCGGAAAAACACGCATGCGTGGATGACGAAGAAGAGGTGAGTAGAGGGGAGGGGGAAAGACCACACACGCACGCCATCCGTAAACCAGTACAGAAGCGGAGGAATAATGACAATCAACAGCGGCATTTACGAAGAAGAAAAGGGGAAAGGAAGCAATGCGAAGACAAGCCAAAAGAAAGGGCTCGACAGGTGGAGACGCCGAAGCAAGCAAGCATACAAAGAACAGGCATCAGGGAGCTCGCGCACTTGTGTCAGGACAACGTCAGAAACAGCAAGCACAGCAACCATACGAGAGCACCAGCAGTGTAACGCACGCCCACAAGAGAACAAGAGAACAAGAAGGTACAAGCGACAGTCCTACACTGATGCAAATACACATAAAAGTGCACAGAGAGGAGCGGCCACCTCTGCAAGAGAGGTGAACGTGTCGTCTTGGGCAATGGTGTCAGAGACAGACGCAGACAAGGGAAACAAAAATGACGACAAGGAGCGCGGCAGCGCAGTTCCGCGTGCTAAACCAACACACTCTGGCGCGCACCTCCTAGCCCTTCTCCCCTCTCCTCTCCTCTCCTCCACTACGCCGTACACTCGCCGTGCGAAGCAGGTGCCCTGCTCAAAATCACCACGCCCCACCTCCACCTCCCTCCTTCCTGCATTCCCTGCTATCGCGAGTAGGGCAGCAAACAAGCAAAAGAGAACGGATACGAGCTATTCAACGCACCCCAGGCCTCTCGTTGCGGTGAGTTCCGCTGATGACAAGCAGTGTGGTGGGACGCATACATGCCAATGCCTGGGCTGGCGTGGATGGGACACCTGGCGCGCACGCATTGGTCACACGTCCATAGACAAGACGCAATGGACGTGGGAGTTGAACCACGTGACATAGCCCTGTGTAAGCCTTCATCCGAGGTCTCACCCCTTCTCCTCGTCTCTCTGGCGCTTTGACATCCATCACTCTGGCCACCGCTGCGTTGAAGGTACAGCACGGTACCGCACACGCACACACGCGCAGACCTTAGATACAGTACTCGGCCTCTTCGTCAGGCACCTCTTCCAACACTGAACGCTTCCGACTTCCAGGGACGAAGCGCACATGAATGCCGAGGATGTCGTGGCCGCCAGCGGTGCTGGGGTTGTCCAGAGATTGAGCAAGCGCCTGCCAGGTCATCACAGCTGCAACGGGCGATGTTACTGCCTGCTGGGATGGCACAGCACTACTCGCCGTAGCCGCTGCAACAACCTGGCCACGACGCTTCCCTGGAGTCACTGCCACGGCCGTCCCTGAGCCACCAGAGGCGATGTACACAAATGTGTTCTTCTCAGCGCAGTAGAGCAGCACCGCGCCCGAGTCCGCCTCCGCCGCGCAGGAGCTCTTAAATTGGTTCTTCATGATGGGGGCGCGGCGTGGCGCCTTCGAAGCTACGCCGCCCGCCGCCCGTGACACCTGGCACACCGCCGCCGCCGGCCTGCGCCTCGCCTCCGTTGCTGGCGAAGACGTGCTAGACGCTTTGTTCTTTAGCTCCACGTCCATGAGGACTGGTTTACCGTTAAGTGCGGCCAAGACGGAGCGGCCGCCCTGCGGGTGGTACGTTGTTGCTACCGCTGCCAGTCTCTTCGCCGTGGTAGTGCTTGTTTCAGGAGTCGCAGCGGTGCTTGACGCATCTGTCGGTGCAGCCTTGGCGCCGACGGTCAGCGTATTTTCCGCCGATGCTGTCGTCGCCCCGTCCCCCACGCCATCTTCGCGAGCCGTCGGCAACCAACGCTCCACCGCAGCTGTCCAGTCAAAGTCGCCCTCCACGCTGACGTCATCCTCGTTATTGGTAGTGCCACGCTCGCAGATGAACCGGTTGAGGGGGATAGTTGTATACGAGGAGCCGCCAATGCCGAGGCTTGACAAGATGGCGCTGTAGTCCTCCGCGCTGCTGCCGCATCTATCAGTAAACGAGGTGGCAGCATCTGCGCGGCTGGACAAAGACGGGGTCGAGGGGTGAACGGTTCTCTCCGTTGAGCCCCACAAGCTGTCACCGATCACCGTGCTGCTAGCGCTGCCACTCTGACAGTTGCTCGCACTATTCAGTCGCTGCTGCACAGCAGTCGTCGGCGCCGGCGCAGCTGTCACGAAGTCCGGCGGAGGAAACTGCGCTGCAGGGGTGTTGCTGCTGACCGTCGTTGGTGGCGTAAGCCGAGAGCTACGAACACCGCTGTCGTTGCTGTCTGGCATCGGCCCCGTCGAAGGGTGCAGTGAAGGCGTTGCAGCAAAACCGCCAAAGGCCGCAACACGTTGAGGATCTGAATGCGGGTAGTTCATGCCGCTGCTCGCTTGTGCATTGCTCGCCGGTGCCGAGGAAGAGTTCAACAGCACACCGGCTGCAGCCATAAGGCCGTAGACATACGGTGGCGTGGCCACCTCATCCGACGCCATCGCAAATGCATTGGTTGGGTGCCGGCCGGTGCTGTGTGTCATGGTAGTACTATTCACCACGGGTCGCAGGGGCTGGCGCTGCCGGCGCTTCGCATCCCCGCTCGGTAGCGCATTTGCAACGGCGGCACCACTGGCCGGTCCTGTCACACCTGACGGCGCAGAAGGGCTCAATGCAGGCACTGGTGGTGGTGGCGGTGGTGGTAGCTGCATGGTGTGCTGCAGAGTCGCGTACGACGTAGGGCTTAGCATTACAGGGGCTACGTTGATAGCGTGCTGGTTATCATTGATGACCGAGAAGGGGTGGTGGCCCATCGCAGGGATGTAGCAGGGCATTCCCGACATCGCCGCTGGCATGCCAGCGTACGCAAGACCACCAAAGTCTCCGGGAAGAGCGAATGAAGGAGGCCTCGGTGGCGGGAGCGGGGGTTGGGCAACAGAAAGGCCAAACGCGGTGGGTAGTATCGGCCCGTGCCCAGGAAGAGACAACGGCGGCGGCGGGGGTAGCGGCTGACAACGCTTCGGCAAGATGTGCCCTCGAGTGGCGGTGGCGTCTCCTCTGGCTGTGCCACTGCTGCCACCGAGGCCGCCGCCAGGGAGACCCTGGGTGTTTCCAGACGGCGTCGAAGGCACATCAAACCCCCTCTTCTTGGCCTTCCGCTTCGCCTCGGCAGGAGTGACCGTAGTGGCAGATGATGAGTCATGCTGCCCCTGCTGCGCCAGCGCAACGTTGTGTTGCTCATCTCCTAAAGATGCTCGCGCATTAACGTGCTCTGAGGGAGTCGAGTCAAATGTCAACAGCGGGGAGGCCGCTGGTGTCACTCCATCTGCTGCCGGTGCCTCCGGCAGTGAGGTCGTATCCTTCGGCTCCGACCGCAGCTCATCCTCTCCATGGGCAAAGGCGCATTTTTCACCGAACGGGCAGCCCTCCACGCGACGGAAGAACGTGCAGATCGACGTCTTATACTTGGAGGGCTTCACGATGTCGTGTCGGCGGTTCTTGGTCATCGTGACCAGTGGTGTGCACGTGTGCGCGATGGAGGAGAAAGGTGGGAGTGGTGAGCAGGAGCAGCAGGAGGGGGGATGGGGACGAGCAGTGATGCTAAACACCTATGCCCCTCCCTCCAACAGCACAGGGAAAGGGAGTGAATGTGTATGTGTATGTATGCCGCCTCACACACAAGAAGAGAAAGGGGGTGCAAAATACAGAAAGTAGTGGCCCAGGAGGAAAATGCATCCACACACGCAGGCGTAGGGAAATTGACGACCCACAGTCGACGACGGTCAACAACAGCAACAGCGAAGATGCGCAGTGGAAGTGTAAAAGGGCCCCAGCAGGGAAAACAAAGAGAGGAGCACACACACAAAGCAAGCCAAAAGTCAAAATGTGGAGACCCCTGGCTCACATCACCACCGGCGCCGCCGCCGCACGTAATGAGGGAGATCTGCGAAAGCAACCACTTAAGGCTGTGTATCAGTGCAAGCCTGTCGCCCTCTCTCTCTTCAGAGAAAAAAAAAACACAAAATTTTGTTAAAGCGAAACACAGCGCGGGAGGGGGGGGGGCGGGGGGCCGAAGGGGGGCGGGGCGAAAAAGTGATGAGCGCTAAAAGGAGAGGGGACTGGGCCTGGGTGTATAGGGGGAGGGGGAGAGTGTGTGGGTGGGGGTGTGGGTGGGGGTGTATGGCGTATTGAATTCAGCAGACGACAAGACGCCCATTATGCGCACCGACAGACAGACAGAGAGCGAAGAAAACACTGCACAACGCGAGAAGAGCGAGGGGAAGAGAGCGAAAGAATGTGTGCTTGACGATAACAAACAAGGGTGTAGTGCCTGACGTAAATCAACCTAGAGGCACACGCTGTACTTACTCAACCGCGTCGGGTCCGTAACCCGCACAGGTCACGCAGTTCAGCGTGTTAGAGTGACCAAGTCGATATGTGCAAGCACACGGCCTCAGTCCCTTCGTGCAGACAAAGTGGCACTTTGCTGAAGCGCTTTGGTCGTCCACACCGTCCGAGCTGCCGCTGCTGCTGTTGCTGCTGCTGCTGTGAATCCCAATGCCAACAGGGTCTCCACTACCACTGCTCCCCTCTGCCTGCTATGTCGCCCTGCTCCTTTCTTTCGTACTTATACAGCGCAGAATCGATCCCAGCAAGGCTGAGAGAAGGGGGGCACTGATAGCGTGTGAAGGCGTGTATAGAGGGGAATGTGTGTGTGTGTGGGTGGGTGTGGGTGTGTGTGGGGGTGTGGGGGTGTGTGGGGGTGTGGGTGTGTTAGAGAGAGCGGATGTGGTGAGAAGTGAAGAGAACGAGCAGAAACGATGAGAGAAAAGCACAAGAGAGAAGGGCAGCGGCCACGCACACGCACGCACTCGCGCAAGTTGTGGAGAATTAGCACAGCCACTGAACCGGTATACTCCCTCCCTGGGGCGTCACATGAGCGCTGGGTGTGAAGTGGGTTGGGACGCAAAGCGCCAGCGGTATCACAGGAACAGGGATGTTGGTACTCGCAAGGCCATCACCCACCCCCACCTCCCTCTCATCACTTGCATGTTTGGTCCAACTCACTCGCTACCACGTGTACGCACTACCAGTGGGTCACAGTCCGCGAGGGTGGTTGGCGCCAGTCATTGCTCTGTGCATGAAGACGAGGGAGATCACTCCGTCTCGCGCACTTTCGATGCCCACCGGGCATTGGGTAGAAGACGGTACGAACTTTTCTGCATGTGCCCCTGTTTGGGTGCCAGGCCAATTATAAAACTCGTATACGGGAGTGTGTGTGTGTGTGTGTGTGTGTCGCCACTAACTCAGCAGACCGGGTGTTCTGCCTTCCCTCTCGTTCCATCTTCTCCAAGGAGGAAAGAGAGGGACAATGAATGTTGATTCTACTGCCTCAGCGTCGCTACGCCAGCCCCTAGCAGTGTACGCCGGTGTGGCTTGGCGGCGCAAAGGGACAAGAGGAGGGGGGTAGGCAGGGTCGGGGTATGGGTGTGAAAGAGGCCGGTGAGGAGCTCATGCAGCACACAGAGGGAGCGCGAGTGAGGAACGATGAAAGAAGAAAACCAAAAAGAAGTGAAAAGAAGAGAGAGGGGCGGATTCATTACGTCAGCAACACCTTGGTGAGACGGGAGGATGAGGAGGATGCACCCCCTTACTCGTCCTCGCTCTCCTCCACGCTTGGTGCTTGCATTACGGCATAAAAGGCGAAAACTTAGCAAAATCAAGCAAACACACACACACACACATGTAGAGCTACCGACAAAGGCGAAGAGAAAACCAGGCCAGTACTCAACAGCGACCCAGCAACAATGAGCTGCCTACGTCATTATCAGCACCGGCATAAATGGCCATACTGGAAGCACTTCAACAGAAAGTACCGAGCTGCACATTCTCTGCGTGAGACGCAGACGTGCAACTTCGCACATGTGCACCTGCGCACCTTCTCCTCTGTCCTCTACACACACAGAGGCAGAGAGAGAGGGAAAATGCGACACAATATCACCTTGTGTGGCGATGGCCGCACTCCTTAGTCCTTCTTTTCCATCTGCTTCCTCCGCTGCTCGTGGGCTCGCTCTGGTCGCTCACTTGAGATCCACAATCATGATGGTCATGTTGTCTGTGCCCTCCGCCACTGCTGGGCCTCCCTCCGGCGAGCTCGGTGCAAGGCATCGGTTGCACACACTCCTGCAGGTGTCGACGTTAGACATGCCGCTCGCTTTTTTGTCGTTGATGAAGTCAATCAGCTCCTCGTTGCTCATCACATCAAATACACCGTCGCACGCAATGACCACGTACGAGTCCGTGTCGCGCCGCTTCGTCGTGATCACGTCGGGCACGGCCACCACCAGCTGGTGCGCCACATCCCGCTGTTTGTCTCTCTTGTACACAAAGTCGCCCATGGCGCGACTCATGGCAACTGCCCGTTCACGCGGTTATCCTGCACAAAGCCGCCAGCCGCCTCGATGCGCTCCTTTTCGGCCGCCACATCCGGCTTGTGGTCATGCGACAGGTCGAAGGCGTTGCCGCTGCGGCACAGCAACGCACGCGAGTCGCCAACCCACGCGCATGTAATCGCCTCAGGAGACACGTACACAATGACGCCGTGCAACCAGATCCGCCATCGCCGAGCGCGGCTTGGAGGTGTTCATCAACCTCAAGGAAGGTATTCTCGAAGTCAATGGTATGGTGTTGATCGCCCACCAGTGTCGCATACCTCTCCGCTGTCTTGGAGAATATCCGACTGCACAGGGTGGCGCTCTGCACACCAGAGTGGCCGTCGAAGACGCCGAACAAGCCCTCCTTTCTATCCGCATTGGCAGACAGGAAGTTTACATTCACCAGGTGTGCATCCTCCATCTGTGCGCGCCAGCCCTGCATGTCACCCACCGCGACATCAAAGTTGGGATTATCGGTGTGCGTCTCGCCATGGAAATCCGTTACGGGCTTACTGCCGAAGGGACGCTGCGCGCTAATGAGCTCCGCAAGCAGCTGCTGCAGCTGCATACGCTTCTGGCGGTTGATGAGCGCATTCTCCAACTCATTTGTGGAGCGTTGCTTCGCCAAGTCAGCGTGCTTCTTGCGCTGGTCCTCGCGCAACCTCTCCTCCTTCAGCGATCTATCCTTTCGCTCCTTGCCAATGTGTTGCGTTGTCTTCGAGAGGTCAGACAGGAATTTCTCGAAATCCTCCTCCACCGCCTGCTTCTTCACCTTTACAACGACGCCCTTATGACCATTTCCGTGCTTGTTGCCGCTGCCATTCGCATTGCTACTCTTTCTGTTAACGGGCATCTTCATCACTATGCCCTTCCTTTCAACCTTGTGTGCAGCCGAAGGTGTATCGGCGCTTGTGTTGTCTGTAGGTCGGTGCACGCACTGCTCGACGTGATCGCTCGTGCACCGGAGAAGTGAGAAAGGGAAAAGAGAGAAATGGTGAGGCAAACCGCGACTTTTTCCCTTTCTCTAGAGCGTCTGTCGCTCAGGGAACACGTGGGTGCATGTGGGCGTAGGGGGGGGGGACTCCGCGCTGCGGCGCCTAGACGACCCACTCATACCACAGCACAACACTGCACGAGAATGGAGAGGATCAAAAGGTGCGCAGACGCGGCAGGGAAGCGGCGCTGTTTCGTCTTTGTTTCTCCACCGCGCGCCCACTGCCCTGCCGTGCAGCAGAGATGAGCCCCCCTCGACCCCTGTCACCTCACAGGGCCCATCGCATGGGGCAAAGCAGCCGTGGGCACACGCCTCACAGCAGTGCGCCGGTCGCCACCTCGTGCATTCCGCGCCGGCTGGCCCAGCCTCCCCACGCCAGTGGGCAGCGAGGGCCGGCGGAGATGCGCTCGAGTCGCGCGGACACCTCGCCCACCCAGGCCCTGACCGCCGACATCGGCAGCGAGACATCGCTCTGACCTCCCCGCGTCGCAGGCGCTTGGCCCTCTCGCCACCACGGGTGTCTCAGCACTGGCAGGGATCGAGGGGCTGCACAGGGCGGGGCACAGACCCTGGTGTACCACGCACCGGGGTGACCCCACCATCCTCCCGTTCTGTCATCGGGGTGGGGAGCAGTGGAAGAAAGAAAGCAGAAAAACTACGGAAGTTACGAAAGAGAGCGACAGAATGAAAGGAGAGAAGTACAGCGGAGGACGTCACTCGTACGTTTCACCGCGTGCCTCCAACATATCCCCAGCCGATACGTTTCCAATTTCCATGGGAGAGAAGACCGATCTCTATCCCTCGACTCGCGCCCTCCGACGACACTACGCACGACAGATAGGCTTATGTATCCCTCTTTTTTCCGCTGCCAACAGATCCTTGCCGACGTGGGTAGTCAGGGGGATGGTTGAGGGGGGAGCAAAGGCCTACGGTGAGTTGACTCTACGGGATCTGAAATGAGCAACAAAGGATAGCGCAGAGAGGAGATAGATGGTTGGTAATGCATGTCGCTGGAATGATGAAGAGTACGCTGACTCACTCCTCACCATCACGCCTCGTTGAGGGGAAACCATTCCGCCCTTGTTTACTCGCGCCACGGGCTTTCAACGAAACCAGAAATGCTGAATTTCTCCTTTCGGGACTAATTTGGCAGGAGTAATGAAGTAGGATGCCTGTGAAAACGGCGGTAATGAGGTGCACCACAATGAGTAAGCAACTGAACGAACGGTTGACCTGCCTACCGACTGTGTGTGTGTGTGTGTGTGGGTGGGTGGGTGGGTGGGTGTGTGTGCGTGTGTGGGTGGGTGTGTGGGTGGGTGCGTGCACAAGAGAGATTTTCGCGCACGTTCGAGCGACAGCAGTGCTGAGCAACGAATAAAAAAAAACGCCCAGACAAGGGCGAGAGAGGGGGAGGTATGAGCGACAACGATCAACAAGAGTGATAGACACAATGATAGCAGCAGAGACAGTCCGAAGATAGCGAGTGCGGTGACGGAGGAAGGAGAGGAGAAGCAGGGGGGGGGGCACAGCGAGAAGGCAACAACGGGCAGAAAAGGAAGAGAACTATTACGTAGCGGTGCAGTGGAAAGAAGAGTGTGCAGCAGCGCTGCGTGTAGAGCTCATTTGACGTGCTGGCGTGAGAGTGATGTGGATGTACGTGTGCGCAGATCTCTGCTCTGTTGTGCTTCTTTTGTGCAATCCACTTATGAGTGAGGATGGCAGCATTAACGAAGCGAACTGGTGTAGGCTAGGCGGGGTTATGCCGGATGAGCCGATGGGTGAATGGAGTGGTGCGGGGGGGCCTGGTATGGAGGGAGGAGGAAGGGAAGAAAGTGCTGGCGCGACTGCAGTTCAAAGTAGAAACAGACGGAAACGAAGGAGGAGTCAACGAGCAAGGTGATCTTCCTTCAAGCCTGTGTGCGTAGGCGGCTACAGTCAACAGCCCGGAGGAAGGCTGTTTCAAGCCTTGGAGAGGGTTCTTTGCGTGAGGTGGTACAGGGCCCTAGACGCAGTCTTTCCCCACCCCCCACCCCCCCCTCCATGCTGCAACCCTTCAGATGCGGCGAAAGCACAAGTGGTGTAGCGTCGGAAGAGAGTGGCCTACTGGCGTTGAAGATGAGGCTCCTCAGATGGTGCCGCACACGTGCACAAGCACGATTACTGGAGTCCCGCACAGAGAAAGTAGAGAACAGAGACACAAAGTGGTGTGGCGATAAGCGCACAGGCGGGGGAGACTTGAACGCCTCAGCTGCAGCCCTCTTCATTGTATCTTCCGTTGTGTGTTATGTCTGCAACACACCAACTTGAGGTAGAGAAGGACCCATCAGAGAGAGAGAGAGAGATGGGGAGAAGACACAAATAGGATTATACGGTAGAGCGGCAGACCACATCGACTACCAGCGAGGACAGGGACACTCCTACACAGGCACACTCACGCCCACCAAGCCACCCACCTTAGGCAGAAAAACGACGTACCTGCGGGAGAGAGGGGGACGTGAAGAATTACCCTTGAAGAGGATGGAGGAAACGCACTTGGAAACAAATACAGAGCACACCCACCACACACACACACACACGCACACGAACACACGCACACACACACACACTCACACACGTCTGATATCGCACGCCAGGCAGCAGACAACACGTTGAGAGCAGCCTCCCAACGCAGCGCACAGTATGTAGAAAAGCGGAAGGCGCGAGGGAGCGAAAGAGAGAGAGAAGGGGGCAAGTGCACACATCCACATGCACAGCGAGTAAATCGACCAGCAGCACACCAACAAGGAAAGAAGGGGAAAAGAAACCGGGAGGGGGGGATCTGAGACATGTGGGCTGCACGATACCAATCCTTTCATTCCTCCTCATAAGAGGATTACAACTCCCCTCCTCTCGACCTCTAGCGGGCTGGAAGAACAGCAGGAGCGTAGCTGTGCTCTACGGAGGGAGGTTTAGTTGTCGTTTCGACAGTCATGTGCTGCTGCTGCTGCTGTGGTTGGCTGCTCTGAGAAGATTGCGGGGGTTTCTCTTGTTGCTGCTGTTGTGAGAGCGGCGGGGCGGCTCCTGGCTGGGCATCTCCACGATCCTTCTGCAGCTGAAGATCTGATGTGTATAGAGGCATCAGGAATGGATGCTGCAGTGCGTCTCGGCAGTTCATCCGCTCCTCTGGTTGATATCGTAAAAAGCCCGCGATGAAGTCGTGGAAATCGCGGTACACCTGTTCGTCGTGACCGGGGGTGTTGAGACGCCGGCCGCGCGGCCCACCGGTGGTGACGCCGATGATGCTCTCGAGCGTGCGCCGCTCCGGGAGGGGCTCCTTTAGCTGGAAACCCGACGTGACGTTACCGTAGTAGAACCGGTTTGCCTTGGGCGACCCCGCCACCATTCTCGCTGGAATCGGCCCGAGGGTGGCTTCGATCTTTGCCAGCTGCGCCGCCTCTGTGCGACCGTCAAACAGGGGGACGCCGGTATGTAACTCGACTAGCACACACGCCAGCGACCAGCGATCGATTGGTGTGCCGTACTCAAGAAAAAGTATTACTTCAGGGCTGCGGTAAAAGCGGCTTTGAATGTAGCGGTGGAACCGTTTGGCCGCGTAGCAGGCAGAGCCAAAGTCAATCAGACGGATGCCGCTTCGGTTTTGACTGCGCAGCAGTATGTTCTCCGGCTTCAGGTCGCAGTGAATTATCGGTTGCGGCTTCTGTGACTCAAGCTGCAGCAGCGTGTGCGTGAGTTGATAGGCAAACTTGCGCACTAGATCGAGACTCACACCGTTGAACCGGGTGCACTTGATGAGCTGGTATAGGTTGAAGCTCAACAGCTCAAACACCAACACAAGATGGCCCTGCCACTCAAACACTTTTAGCAGTCGCACCACGAGGTGGTTCAACGCTGGATTCTCGTTAAGGCGCAACAGGATGTCGAGCTCCAGCTTTGCCTGGCTCCGAAAACTCGAGCCACGCCGCGTGATCTTCATCGCCACCGCTTCGGACCGCTTCTGATCAAAGCCGCGAATGACGGTGCCGAAACTGCCTTTACCCAATACCTCCTGCGCAATGTACCGCTGGAAGATCACCTCCCCTGGCAGAAACAAATAGTGGCCATCCTTGTCATCGTAGCCGCTGTTGTACTTCGGTCCCGGCGACTCGAGGCGCCGCTGCGCGCAATACCGGCGTTAACCATCTTGTACAGATCCAGCAGGCGCACGCTGAGTGCGATGGCTGGGCGACCGTAGGGATCCGTCTCCTCCGAGGCACTTACGCCCGCGCCGCCGCCTCCGCCGCTACCCTCCTTCACGACAGCACCCGAGGAAAACGTGGCCGGTGTCGTCCCCGCCGCACTAGATGTGGTGGGGTGGGATGAGGATAGCAGTGGGAGCGATGGTGGCGGCGCTGCGCCAGCCTGTGTGGAGGCAGCGAGTCCAGGATGAGGCGGTACCTCGCCATTACTAAAACCCGTTCTGGTGCGCGTCGTGGCAGGTGCAAGAGGATGGCCTTTGGCAGCAGTGCTGGTCCTCGGGCCCCCCAACGGCGCAACCGTCAGCGGCGGTGGCCCAGTGGTGAAGGAGGACGCGGAAGAAGAGGCGCACCTGTTGCAGCGGCGGCATGCACGTGACTGAGTCGGCCCTTGGTGGACACAGACACGGCTGAATGGTCACTGCCATCTGCGACCACGGGAGTCACTGGTGCCACCGACGGCGCTGTCGGATCTGCATGGGCACCAGGAAGGCTACGCACCGAAGACACTGAGAGGCCGTCGCCTGTGGTGTGGGGAGACAGCTGCGACGACGAAGGCCGAGGCCGTGCTGCAGTTGAGGCTGAGATCTGGGAGCCGCTGCTTTTACTTCTTGCGTGGTCAGGCGCTGCGTCCACCACTCGAGCCTCTCGCGGCTCCATGACGGGCTCCCTGGGCGCGCTCGACTTCGAGTGGCTGACATGAGCGACATCGGACGAGTACCAACTGACTCCTACGAGGGCAGCGTTACCGTAGTGGTGGTGGCAGTGACTGCTATCCGCTTGCGTGGCCTCTGCCTCTGCCTCATACGGTGCATGGCTCTCCCCCTCCAGCGCTGTGCGCATGCCACGGAGTTGCTGCAGAAGTGGCTCTGTGCTCATCGGTGACAGCGTTACCCTCGAAGAGTCCGCCATGGGTGGCGCCCACTTCTGTTCTGGCAGAACAAGTGGGGGGAAATCGAGTAGTGGGGCGAGGGAAAAGGATGAGGGAAGAGAACGGCGAAGAGAGAGAGAGAGAGACCGTCGTGAGCAACCAAAGGGGGCAGAAGGGAGGGAGAACGCAAGCCAGCATGACCCGACTCCCCAGCACCCGACACAGAGCAAAGCAAGAATGAAAAATGTCAGACAAAACTCCGCTCTAGACCAAGACAGACACACACCACACACACACACACACGGGCAGACAATACACGACAAGGCGTTCAGAGGGGGGAAAGAGGTGGCAGAGGCCCACACACGCTCAAAATGTCGTACGCGCCTACCGACACGCACATACACGCGGGCCCCCCCGCGGAGAAAGACAGCGCAGCCGTAAAGGGCAAAAAAAAGAGGTAGACGGACGGCCCAGTCGGGAGGGGAAAGGCGCACACCACACACAGAGGGGGGGGTAAAGACACGCGTGCGCAGAAGAAAGTGAAAAGGCGAATAGCAGAGCGAAGGCGGGAGAGCAAGAGAGAGGAGGCGACAGGGAAGGTGGGCACACCCTCAATATGACGACAGCAGTGGTGTAGTGGGAAAGCGGAGGAGTACGAGAGCGATCTATGAACAAGAAAGACAAGAGCGGCGGCTACGAACACGGCGAAGGAAAGAGAGAGAGAGTGACAGAGAGAAAATAAAACGAGAGCAACGCGTCGCAGCGGCACACGCTGTCGTTGTCCCTGTGGCGTGACAGGGGGGGAGGCGATGGCGATAGCGAGAGCTGGACCTTACTTATTGATAGACGTCTTCTCTGGTTATGCGTGGGTTCGCTGTGAATGTGCTCCTGGGTAAAGCCCAAAGGTCGATAGAAGAAAAGGCTTGTTCTGTCGTCACTAGAGAGGGGGAAGGGGGATCAAAAAGGCGGTAGGCTGACAGCAGCCGGCAATCCGGTATGGCGCTTTTTTCCACGCCACTTGGCAACTCGTGGAGCCCACACGATGCAGCAACGCAGAGAGAGAGAGAGAGAGAGAATAGCGCACACAACGTTCACACCGACAAATCAACGGCCTCCTTTTAAGGGAGCGGGTGAAAGAGATGAGACAGGAGGAAACAGGAGGTGAGGGGTCTGACTCAGCTCCGGAATAGCAGAGATCAATGGGTTACAGCTATCCTGTCGCGAGGATATGCGTAAATGTGGGATTGGGTGGATCAGGAAGGAGCGCTTGTCTGTGTGGGTGCTTTCTGCATATGATGGGAAAGAGAACGAAACACGCGAGAGAGATCGCCGCTCAACGACGTGTGGCTAGGCCTGCCCCTCTGTACGAGTATATGGGCGTATATTCTTACTTGCCCTCTCAACGCCCTTGGGCAGCGGAATAATCGGGAGAGGGCAGGAGAGGCAACGCTGTGTGTGTGTGGTGTGTGTGTGGTGTGGGGGGGGGGTGTTTGTGAGTGTGTCCGCGTCTGAATGTGAGGCTGACACACTTTCCCCCCTCCAACCGTGCGTCTCGTGGTGCTCTTCCTTTGTAGCTAGACGCGTGGGGGTGCGAGAAGGGTGGATGTGGTGGGGGGTGCTACTGCGCTGGTTCTTAGCTCGATAAACTTCTGACCGACGAGAGAGAGCAGAAGGGTGAAGGCACGCATGTGCATACGTGTGTATGGGTGTGAGGGGGGAGGGGTATGAATCGTCAGAGAAAGAGCGAGAGTAGAGGCAACACAAAGTCGACGCACACGCACATTATGAAAAGAGGTAAGGCGCCAACAAAGGAAACGGTGACGTGAAGCACAAAGAGGGAACACAGACACAAGTGAAGAAGTGGCAGAAGTTCCACACGCGCGATTGCACGAAAGGGGTGGGAGCGAAGGGGAAGGGGGGAAGGGGGGAAGCGATAGACGATTTACCCCCCCCCTCATCCTACGAAACTGCCTTGTCGCCATCGTCACGATGGTGCACAGAGCGGCCAGCTCACAGACATAAGTCGTGGCACAGAGCCTCCGCATATAACGCACGTCACTGCCCACGCTGTAGGTGGTGAGCAGCACCAACGTTACAGACGGCAGGCAAAACTGTTTACCCCCAAGCCCACCTTCCCATAGGCAGAGGGCAGTACAGGCAACGTGGTCGCTCGCTCCCATTTTCGGTCCTCTACTAGAGCCTTTGAAAGTGCAAAGGGGGATGACGGTGTGAGTAAGAGAGAGAACAAGGGAGTCCGTGTGCCGACTCTGCATAGCATGGATGCAGCACACAGCACGAGAGATGAGGAAGCGAGAAGACTTGCATGGCACAGAGCGGCATTAAAATGACAGAGAGGGGTGAGGGACACCGAGAAAGGCACGGCTACTGCAGCGGGGGAAAACGGAAATGGCAACACAGAACACGTTATGCAACCGTCGCCTCCCACCCCTCAACCACCCCACCCTCCCTGCCAATGCGGTCGTACTTGGAACCCAAGCGAAGGACATACAACTGAGGTGGCGACAGCTGACGAGCTCCTACCAAAACACGCCAATAGATTGTAGGGAATGACACACCCCCGCGCGCACACACACACACACGTACAGGCGTGTATGCGTAGAAGCGGTCTTCTTCACCACATGAGACGGGAGAGGAAGAAAGGGGGGCAGAAGGTGAAGAGAACCCCCTCCCTTCATCCACCAGTGACACCATTCGAACACAGAGCAGCCAGCAGTGGCCAACAGAGCAGTGCCACCGCAGGCAGTGGACCAAGACAAGCGGGGAAAAAGAAGAAGGCGAAGTGACTCAACCCTCCCCGCACCCTCGTCCCCCCGCCTCCACCACTCCCGAAAGCCGTACGCACCACGCAATTATCAGTTCTCACTCGCACGTCGCTCACCACGTGCAGCAGCAGCTGTCGCGCTAGGGCCACGCCATGACGCCTTTCGAGAAGGCGGGCGGCATGGTAGAGGTCGCACGACATCACGGCTGTCGCTCACAGCCCTGTGCAGGCGATCTTGGCGTCGTTGCAGAGGCGATTGCCGGGCCTGCAGTGGAGAAGAGTGCAGTAGCGGCAAGGGCGCTGTGTGCGGCCCCGAAGACAGCACCACGTCTGTGCAGAGGCGCAGAACGTACTTCAGCACGCTCACCGACTCATCCGGCATTGCGCTCGGTGCAGCAGCGGCAGCAGTGCTGTCATCGCTGCGGTTCGCGGTGGTGCTTTTGCCTGAGGCAGCCAACGTCCTCTCAATACACGACGCAATCGCTCGCAGGCAGTCTCTTCCCTGTTCCTTTTCGTGCTCCAGACGATCACAACGTTTCTGCAGGTGCAGCTGAGCCGCAGAGGACTCCTGAAGGGCATCCACCACGCCAGCAAGTCGATCGCTATCCTTTTTCAGCTCCGAGAAGCGCAGTAACAGTCGAAGGCGTCGTAACTCTTCCATGTCTTTCCTCACATTGCCGTCCATTATGTATTCTGCGGCTGCTTCTGGACAACAGGCCCCGTCAACGCCACAGACGGGATCACGCCTGCTAGAAGTCCCTGCAGAATCATCCGGAAGAAATACAATATCGGCAGACTCACAGGAAGAGGCGCCTGGGCCGCAAGTTTGCTTCTGAAGAGCAAGCATCTTGGCGCGGAGGGACTTTACCGACCCCTCGGTTGTTTGTAGTCTCCGCTGTGCTTCGGCCAGCTCGCCACGAAGTTGGTCCACCAGCGTCCCCGTCGTGTCACGGCTGTCACCGGTCACTTTGTCGTTCGACGTTGTATACTCGGTGACAACCGAGTCCGTTTGCGTGTCGGAGCACCGGCGGTGAGTGGAAACTGGCGACTGCAGCCCATTGAGGTGTGCTGCCGCGGCCACTGAACCCGTCGATCGCGTCGTGAACATCGACGTGATGTCGAGGAGAATCACCGGTAGCACTGAACGCGTTGGTGGTGCAATGAAGGACGACGAGGGAACGTGCGAAGAGCACTCCGGTGGAGGTGAGTCACCTTTCCACTCAGTGATCGAGTCGCGTGAGACAGGTGATGCTGACATTGGCGTCGCGGCGATACTGTCCGTCCACCGCACGGTGGTGGCCACTGCTGACATGACCTCTGCTATTGAGGCACACGATGACGACGAAGCGCAGTTAACGGATGACAAAGCTGCGCCCACCGTATGGATGAGATCAGTGCGAGTGGGGACATGCGGCTTGCAGTGCAGGGACTCCAGAGCTGCACACGAGCGCTGTGCACTCTTTACCGCGCGTTCCAGTGACGCGTTCAGTGTGGCAATACGCTCCTGCTGCTGCTGTATGATGTGCAGAAGGTGCGGATGGGAGTGGAATGATTCCCGTGCAGCAGCGGTGGTAGTTGCAGTAGCCACGTTCAACGACGGCACGGAAGTGCCCACCGAGGCTGCTGTCTCTAACCCGGCCGCCAGCCTCAGAAGTGGCACTTGGGTCATCGAAGATGGTGAGCTGCAGATGGCGTTTGGCGGTAGTGTGTCTCTCGCTACACCTTGGCGCTGTGTCACCGCCTCTAACGCAGCGGGGGGTGCCACAACTGCGGGGTTGAGAGTTGCGGTGGAAACCGAAGGGAAGCTGACCTTAACACATGCATCGGCAGCCTCAGCATCGTGGTGCAGAGGGGCTTCCATCCTAACCAGGCAGGGAGAGAATGCGCGCGTGTGTGCTGGTGCGGCTTCGACAAGGGTGGAGGGGGCATGCACTGCGGAAGAAAGGGGCAAAAATAAAAAACGGCGGAGACGGAAGGCGGAGAGAAAATGAATGGATGCAGGCCTGCGTGGGTGCGGTGGTGTGCATGCCCCTGGGTAGGTTGGAGGAGCAAAAAGCGCAAGAAAGAGACGTCTGAGAGAGAGGAAAAAAGAGGGGACAAAATCGCGTGCACTGATGCCTTCACCTGCGTGGTGGGGTGAGGAGGGGCAAATGTATGCCCGGGTGCCGTCTTTCACCGCTCATCCCGCTCCTCTATCCCCGCTTCTCGCAACTGTCATCCACCTTCTGCGCCAACCACATGATAGCAAACTCGTCAGAGGCAGCTTCTGCCGACGTAGGAAAAGGAGAAGGGTAATCATACGCACGCAGCTGTAGTAGGGGGCGGCTGAATGAGGGTACACAGAGACGCGTGAGGGTCGCAGAGGAACACACCGTCTCAGCCCTCCCCCCCCCCGCGACGCAGGACCCTGCATTTACGTCCTTCGAATAAGCCCCTCAGCCGCCTTCTGTCCCCCCTTCTTCAGAATGCAGATTGGTGACCTTGTGGCGCTGTTGATCAGATGAAACTTCCTCCCGTCCTGCCTCAGTCTACTGTCCTCAGAGATAGCAAGTGGGGTAGGCAGTGAGGTAAGAGAGGGAAGCGAAAAGGGGGAAGGAGGCGACACAGCGACGCCGAGAAACACTCAAGAGTCGTTCGTAGTTGTGGTGATGGGTCCGTAGATGAGTAATGCGAGGGCGTGGAAGAGGGGGAGAAACCCCACAAACGAAATGGAGCGCGAGAAAGTCAGAGGGGTGCTCATCCTGCCAACTAAAGCAGCATTCTTTCCAAGCGAAAGAGCCACAACACACCACCAGTGGCTCATCACCAAAATAACTAAATACTCTCCCCCTTCCCTGCCCACCCCTCACATTGTGCATCACCATTAAGCAACACAACCAACCAACCAACCAACCAACCCCCCTCCTCCGCATAATACCAGCAGCAGTCACACACACGCAGAGACATCCTCCTCATGGTGCGAAAGAGGCTGCGCGCTTCACAAAGTCCTTGTTCGGGTCCGTGATCCAACCCACTGCAGGGTACTTGCTGCGGAGACGCTCCTCCCACTCATGCAGCGTTTGAAGATGCTCCGGGGAAAGGGTGGTCCAGTCCGCGTTGATTTCGTCGCGGCCAACGATGACCTTGCCGAGCTGACGGGAGCTGTCGCACCCAGCAAAGGCGCTGTATGGGCCCTCTGGCCCGTACCACTCAAGCGAGACGTTGTAGATAATCCCCTTCACCCCCATGAAAGCCTGCGGCTTCTTCTTCCCGTCGAACTGCGCCAACTCCTCCACCGTGTAAGCACGCGGCACGAACGCGTTGCAGTGGGGTTTCTCGAACAGCCGCTGGCGACTCCTGAACTGCAGGCGCACGAGCAGCACAACAAAGACGCCAAAAAAAATGCCCAGGAGGATGCTGAGTTTCGTTACCTCGTGAGCGCTTGATGCGTTTCTGTCTGACATGATGGTAAAACAGTATGGGTGGCAGGTCGTGTCCTTAGCACACTCTTCCCCCCCCCTGCAGGCCCACAGTTCTGTGATGTGTGTGTGTGGGTGTGTGGGTGTGGGTGTGTGGGTGTGGGTGTGGGTGTGTGTGTGTGTGTGTGGGTGGGTGGGTGTGGGTGTGGGTGTGCTTTGTGGTGCTTCTGTATCTATATGTAATGGCACTATGAAGTCAGCGAAGTTAAGAAAGACAAGGACGCGACCAAGCCAGCAGACGCACAAGGCACAACTGCAATACAATACGCCTGCAGATGTATGTATCGCCTGCATGGGTGTCGGTGTGCGGGGTGACACAACAAGCAACAGGTCAGTAGTGAGAGAACGAGAGAGGGAGCAGAAGAAGTGAGGCGTTCACGAAGGGCACCCCTGGTCGATGCAGGAAGAAGGGAAAGAAAACCCACAATAGAGACATGCCCCCGTTCCTGTGCGTAGTGGCGTCTATACTCGCGCAAGGCGTTACAAGAGGAAGAAAAGCGTAGACGCGGAAACATCACATCAAAGCACAGACAAATGCCCTTCGCATTTATTGCGCCAAGTCTATCGCGTTTCCTTACGACAGAACGGGAGGATGGTGGGGTCACCCCGGTGCGTGGTACACCAGGGTCTGGTGCCCCGCCCTGTGCAGCCCCTCGATCCCTGCCAGTGCCGAGACACCCGTGGTGGCGAGAGGGCCAAGCGCCTGCGACGCGGGGAGGTCAGAGCGATGTCGCGCTGCCGATGTCGGCGGTCAGGGCCTGGGTGGGCGAGGTGTCCGCGCGACTCGAGCGCATCTCAGCCGGCCCTCGCTGCCCACTGGCGTGGGGAGGCTGGGCCAGCCAGCGCGGAATGCACGAGGTGGCGACCGGCGCACTGCTGTGAGGCGTGTGCCCACGGCTGATTGCCCCATGCGATGGGCCCTGTGAGGTGACAGGGGTCGAGGGGGGCTCATCCTGTTGTATGGCAGGGCAGTGGGCGCACTGGAGTAAAAGGGGGTTTGTCGTGTCTTCGTAGAAGCCCATGAAGCCGTGAACGGAGGGTGGTACGAGAGGGAAAGACACACACTCTCATATAGCTAAGAGAAAGACCCAGAAAGCAAGGAAACATAGCACACACACACACACATACACACGGATACACGAACACAAACGTAGCATGGAAAAGGTCTCACCGTAACCATCAGCAGCAGCAGCATGTGCCGAGCGGCGACGACTGGGTGGAGGGAGGTGTTGCAGAGGTGAGAGAACACATGTAAATCAACAACAGGCACAATTCAGAAGAAGACAAGAGGTACCAAGTAGCATACAGACCCATTGCGTCCCACACCTCTTTCATCGCACAATGCCGTCCGCGCGGAGCTCACGCTCGAGGTGCTCGAGGGAGTAGGTCGGGAAGAAGCTCAGCAGAAAAGCCTCCATACACTTCGTAACGACATAGCCGAACTTCCGCAGCTTTGACACAGGTCCTACATGCCCCTCTGGCTTGAAGAAACGACCAAGCAAGGACGGTGCTCCGATTGTCCCCGTCTCATGAGTGATCTGAAAGTTGCGAATAAGCACCTGCATGCCTTTCACAACAACGTACAACACGATAAGGCCGAGCAGGTGGGCACTGCTCAACTTGACGTGCACGTAGAGGACGAAAAAGATAAGAAGGAGTTGGAGGAGATGCATGCGGTTGTGCATGGCCTGATTCGCCAACCAGCTCATCCATCCACCGACAGCGCGGGCACCGCGAGTAAGGCGACCTAGTGGTACTGGTGGTGCGTGCACTACTGGTGGAGGCGTGACTGCTGGTGCTGCTGTTTGCGCCGGCCTGGCACTATCGTCGTCTGTCTCAACAATCCGCCGACGAAGGGCGCCTACCACGTGAAGTTGCCCAGGTGCCTTGCCGGTCAACGCGTCAGCACCACCAGTGTCATGTGTTGGAACGCCTCCGTCGTTTCGGCGCACTAAGCTTCCGACTGTGTTGCCTTGGCTACTCACGTAGTTGGACCTCCGTGATGCCACGTAGAACTCACGGAATTCCTCGAAAGACATGGCACGCCGCTCCGACGGCGGCGAATCCCTTTCGGCGGATGTAATGTTAGTACCCGACCTGCTCGCGCGGCCACCTCTGCTGGTGTTGCTGCTGTAGGTGATGCTGCCTGCGCGGGCAGCGACGGCAGCATCGTTGGACGTTCGTCCGCTGGTAGAGACGCAGACATGGTCAAGCTATAGCCCAGGGAATAGAAGGTGCTGTTGCGTGGTACAACCCCCTCCCCTCTCTCTCGGACACGCACGCAGAGCGATACCCACAAAAAAAAAAAGAAGTCCTTCTGGAGGGACACGGCGCTTAAGGAAGGGGGGGGGCATTGGGGGGGAAGGAGAAGGAGGGAGAGATGAGTGAGAGATGCGGAGAATGCAAAAGGGAAGAACGCACTGCTCGCCTCTGTTTCTTTGCGCACACACCACGCACGGTACACTACTACATACCAATGTAAAATGCACCGGGCGCACAGCAGCAGGACTGCTCAACCTCACACTTGAAGGAAAGGATGCTGCAGGGCAGGGCAAGCTGGTGGACACGAAGTAGCCTCCCCCCCCTCCTCTCGTTTCGCCGGGCCCTCTCTGTTGCGCGTTCACATGCGTGCTGTCCGACGCCAGGGACAGAGCGGCTTGGCGTCCCCCTCGAACTTCTGCCTCCCTCACCCCTTTCTCTCCAACCAGAGCTGTCACGCGTGGAAAACAAGGTGAAGGGAAAGAAGCATCGAGCACAACATTCCATAAGCGCACAGAGAGCGCGCGCAATCCTGAGCGCACGCCTCAGCTGCTGCTCGCTCTTTTTCTCTTTGGGGGCATCCCGTAGTTTTTTTTTTCGTATTGGTGGGCGTGTGCGAAATCACAAGAAAACGAAATAAAGCGAATAAAACGAAAGTAAAGTGACGCTGCCGCACTCCAATCACAACCGTGGAAGAGAGCGAGAGATGCCGTGCGGAGGTGGGCAGTCGCGCAGTGCATGCAGGAAGAGGCGCTTCGGCGAGAGAGATCGTCAACAAGAAGGCAATATTTCTTCCGCCTTGCGAACGCACAGAGGCACATGGTTACGAGTAGCCGAACTTCTTCAGCACCGCCACGTTGTGCTTGGGCATCCTAGCAAGCGCCTCCTTACGGGCCGCCTTCCACGCGTCGCGGAGCTTCGCCTGCTTTTTGTGATGACGGGACGCCTTCTCCACGCGAGCCTGCTCAAGCTTGGCGACGACGTCGCTGTACTTCCAACCGACATGCTTGCACATGTTGCCGAGTACTGTGTACGGGCGCTCCGAGCGGTAGCACGCATGGCGCTGGGCGCGCGGGATCACCACACGACCACCTGTGCGCACCACATTAGCCGGCACCCCTTCGTAGGCCACCAGCGAGTTAAGTGCCCTCATGCCGCGCTTCGTGTAGCGGGGCAGCATGCTGCGCACGGCGCGGACGAACACGTCGGACGGGGCACGGTGGTGGAAGGGGCCCTTCGTGGGGTTTGTCAGCTTGCGCTTGCGCAGGTACTGCAGGTACTTGATCTTGTTGCGGATCTCCGTACCGGCAATGTTGAGCTGCTCGCAGCGCACTACAGTGATCTTCTTACCCAGTAGCAGCTGCTTGGCAACCACAGCCGCCGCACGACCGAGAACGTGATCCTTCAAGTCGATCACGATGATCTCGGGGCGATGCTTCTTGGCCTTCTTGCGCTGCACGCGAGACACATTCTTGCGGCTAGGAAGGGCCATTTTTTCACGGTGTGTGGAGTCGTGAAACAGCGAAAACACCTGTGATGCGAGAACGATGGAGGCGTCAGGACATACATGTATATGTTGGAGGATCGGGTAGGTGTGTGTGTGTGTGTGTGTGTGTGTGTGTGTGTGTGTATCGTGGCGAAGCAGGGAGAGGAAAGAGAGAGGCAAAGAAGGCGCGAGTGACATAGGCACCTGCGTACGCACACACATACCAACAGCTGAAGAGAGATGAGCCACACCTGCTTACCTTGACGATCGGCAAGCCTCTCTTCAAGTAGAAAGGAGAGAATACAGCGAGGACGTCACTCGTACGTTTCACCGCGTGCCTCCAACATATCCCCAGCCGTTATGTTTCCAATTTCCATGGGAGAGAAGACCGATCTGCTATCCCTCGACTCGCGCCCTCCAACGACACTACCGCCGTAAACGCTATCAACGCGAATTCTGCTTTCACGCCACAATTGGGTAACACAACGCACGAATAAATGGACTGACGTATCACCCTTTTTCCGTCACCTGAAGTCCCGGTCTCCCCAACGTCTCTACCATTGCGCTGTGCGCCTCATGGTGAGCAATGAGCCCACAAGGCAGCCTGTCCGAGGCACTACGGTTGGAGCAAGTACAGTGAGAGAGAGAACCGACACGCCAGAGAAGCGAAGGAAGCGACCCATAGTGGCCCTCTCCCTACCACTGCTACACACACTGCAGGAAGCCTTATCCGATGGCCTCCAATGATGATGTGCTGTCAACAGAAGCGCATAACTGCGCTAGAAGGTGCGCCGCAAAGTCCCGAAGACCTCATCCCACGGCGCGCACTTCAGCCTGTACAGTCATGCATGGCGTCGCAACGCACTGTTCATCAACCGTGCGAGCCGTGCCTATTTCAGAAACCAAAACAGCACCTCAGTCGCTCAACGGCGCATCCGTTATCACAATCACCATTGGGGCCTGCCTACCGCCTTCCTGAAAGGAAACGCGGCCAACCACTCTCTTTTTCCCTCCGCACGATACCGCAAACCCGAAGCCTCCCTAAAATGCGCCCCTGAATAGCCCACACTTCATCAGAGCGCTGCTTCGCACAACTATAAACGTGCTCGAATGCCAAAGCACAGCCTTTTGTGCCCCCACGTGCCCACTGCCCTGCCGTGCAGCAGAGATGAGCCCCCCTCGACCCCTGTCACCTCACAGGGCCCATCGCATGGGGCAAAGCAGCCGTGGGCACACGCCTCACAGCAGTGCGCCGGTCGCCACCTCGTGCATTCCGCGCCGGCTGGCCCAGCCTCCCCACGCCAGTGGGCAGCGAGGGCCGGCTGAGATGCGCTCGAGTCGCGCGGCCACCTCGCCCACCCAGGCCCTGACCGCCGACATCGGCAGCGAGACATCGCTCTGACCTCCCCGCGTCGCAGGCGCTTGGCCCTCTCGCCACCACGGGTGTCTCGGCACTGGCAGGGATCGAGGGGCTGCACAGGGCGGGGCACGAGACCCTGGTGTACCACGCACCGGGGTGACCCCACCATCCTCCCGTTCTGTCATCGGGGTGGGGAGCAGTGGAAGAAAGAAAGGAAGGCAGCAGAAGAGAAAGAAGAGGCAATATGTATGTCTATCAACGCGTTGCGTTTCGAGAGAGAAAAAACACAAACAGGAGGAAACATCAGAGTGAAAGGGGGTGCATCCATAACGACGCAAGAGCGGCTACACTCCGTTGTTGTCCTCTGCCACATATGGTGGCTGCTTTGTTCCTGTCTCCCTGATTCAGTGTCTTCACAGGAACGGCGCCTCACTACAGAATGAAGAGGTTTGGTGAGCCAAAAAAAAAAGGGGGGAAGGAGAGTGGCTCACGCGCACATCATTCTAGGCAGCCAACTATGAGCGTATGAGGCCGTACACAGTAACCGTGCGTGACGCAGAAGCACATGTACATGTCAAAGTCAAAGACCTGAAAGGGAAAAAAAAGAAAAAAATGAACAAAGACGTTCGCATGCCTTTCGGTGTATTTGTGCGTGTGAGAGTGTGTGGGTGTATCGACTCTTCACGATGGTGAAAACAAAGAACTCTCAACACGGGAAAGAGACACACAGGCACACGCAGGCACACGCAGCAGCAGCAGCAGCAGAAGCAGCAGCAGCATCCTCACAACAGGAGGTGGGCAACAGAAGAACAAGAAAAAAACAAAGGAAAACTGTGAGAAGCAGGAAGAGGAGAAAGGAACGGGCAAGGGAAAGGGAAAGGGAAGAAAAAAGCAGTAAACAACGGACGGAAACAATGCGAGTTTTAGGATGTACGCGCGTGCATTGCGCCATGTCCCCCGCAGCCTATCACAATCAAGAGAAGAGAATGCTTGGTCTGCCTTCCCCCTTTCCTATGCCCTTGTACATACTACCCACCCACAGAACGATTTCACTCACCGTCTGTCAACAGGGTGAGTGCACCCTCCAAGTTGAGATTGGCCTCCTCATCTTCCTCGTACTCGCCATTTGGCTTGAGTACGCCGAGATATCCAAAGCCATATCCGCAAACCGGTGCTGCCCCTATTGAGTCCTCGGCAACCGCAACCGAAACTCGCTGGGACAGTGGAATCTCCGATGCAACGAGTGCCTTGGCTGCTGCTGCTTTGCTGGCCTTCTGCTCATTTGCCCGCAGCACTCGCATACGGCGCCGAAGACGCTGCTGCCGCCGCGAGACGTTGGCCCGTCCATCGTCGCCACTGCTGCTAACGGACCTCTGCGTCGATGTCACTCTACTTTTGCGGGACGCAATGATGCGCTGCACCCTTTCAGTGTCACTTGATCCTGGGGGGCTAGGAATGCCTCTCAGTTTCTGTGACGGTCGCTTGGCTGTGTCTACCTTGCTCGCACGTCTCAATGAAACAGTGACGGGTGCACTGGTGCGTTCCTCAGGAGGCTGCTCCCAGCCGCTGAGGCCACCTGCAGAGCTATTCGCTGTCCCTCGTGCTGGCCCGTAAGGCCTGCCTGCGGTGGCCTCTTGCGATGCTTGCTGTCGGTGCCCATCCCCGTACGAACATGATATGGTGGCATGCTCAGCCTTGGCAACTATGTCCTCGTTGTCCACGAGGCGAATGTAATCGCATTTGGAAAGCGAGTGGAACAAGCCCTCTCCTAAAGCTGCACCAACCTCCCCTGTGGCACTCCTGCTTGACGCCTGAGGATAGGATGGCGACACGACAACTGTGTCTTTCAGAGGCTGCAGCCGCTGCGGGATTACGGAGTGCATCGAAAGAGATAACGCCACGGAGGGAGGCGACTCAACGCGGAGACCGGCTGTTGTGACAAAAGGGAGGTCGCTTGTCAACTGGCTGCCAGACCTGGTGTCAACAGCTAGTGGAGACGACAGATGTTCATGTGACGCAGTGGCCGTCTTCCAGATCGGTGGAACAAACGCCGGAACCGCAAAAAGGGCCATGCCCTCTGGTGCTGCGTCTATGCACGACTGCTCGTCACTGCTCACGAACAAACAAGACATCTTTCCCGTTCCGGTAAGAGTGATCGTGTCAATCCAGGATATACATGGGAGGTTGAACACGGAATGCGCGATGCCTGCAACATGAAACACTACCTGCACCCACTTGTTGCGTGGGATGATGAGGGGAAGGTAGGCAGTCGTCACTTCATCAGCCGTCTCATCGTAACGTGGATCTTTGATATATGTACCAATTACCAGTTTTGTCCGACTCACTGTGTACTGACTGACAACGACCTCTAGCGCGAAGTGGTCTATAGAGTCGAGGCAGAGCTGGGCTACTAGAAGGGAGTCATGTAATCGCAACGAAGATAAAGGGAAGTCCTCGCGTGGAATTTGCACGCGGGTCTGCGAAGGCTTTCCTTTCATTATGAGAACTGGTTTCCTAATGTGCTTGTCTATTACAATAGAACATCCCAGTGGATTAACCACCTTTGCATGCGTCAACAGCTTACTGTTTGCCTCCATCACGAGCTGCAACTGTGTTGCCATCTTGAAAGTCTTCTAGAAAAGAAGGGTAGCGTAGTATAATTTCAAATTAAAATCTTGAAGGTGAACTGAGCGCGTGAAGTAATTGCGCTCGCGCGCGTACTTCTCCCTGCCACAGCGCTATTCCCTTTTCTAAAGAGACTGTACAAAAGAGCACAAAGGGAGTATGTCACTTCGTGAGAGGAAAAAAAGGTGTGGGGAAAAGCTAGGAGAGTACTTCGAGCATAGAAAGCTAGAAACCTCTGTACAAAGGCTGGTCGAGGGAGCACTACATTCACTAACGGAATAGAACACACATCTTCTAGTGTGTGTGTGTGTGTGTTTTTTTGTGCTGCGTGAAGGCAGCAGCCGATCCAAAGGAGAAAGAGTTAGAAGGCAGTTTTTGATAGTATTACACCGCCTGGCATAGTGCCTTTCAAAAAACAAAAATGGAAATATGTCTCTTAATTGTTCTCATCACGCTTAACTTGCGGTTGCAAAGATTCTCAGTGATGCTCTCTACACTCGAGCATGAGTGAAAATATACACCATAGGTAGATGTGAGATAGTGTATGCAGATCTATGTGAAAAAGTCGCCTGCTTCGCGTACATCAGCTCTTCATGTCAGTCGTGGTTCAGAGGGTTCGGAAGTGGATCTCGAAAAAGCATGATATCCCGTTGCTGGACAAAGTTCGGTGGCTCCAGTGTGATGATGCTGCACACCCCCTTCTCATCTACACATAAAATGCCGCCTCTATTTCCAAACTCGTTGCAGTAGTTAGTGGCGGAGAAGATGGTGAGTAAATGGCGCTTTTTGTGGTCCGGGAAAAACTGAAAACCTTCTTCGACTACTTGATGTGCACGGCACACCAAATCTATGTCATTCTCAACTAAAAAGCGCTCAAGGGCCCGTTCAGAAAAAACATATGATATTCTGCGCGAACTAGGGGCCCAGTCCACACCCGCTGGCAGGTCCGCTTCGGGGTCTGCCCAGAGAAGGTCACAAATGATGCCTGAGTGTGGAACGTTGCACGGACGCATGTCCGGGATGTCTCGTACGAAACGAAGCTCGGCAGAGAGACCGCCATGCACACAGAAAATGGAGCCGTTGATGAGAGCCGCCACAGGCAGAATACGGAAAAAATCGGCAAACATTTTGAATAGTTTTATGCCGTAGCGCCGCTTGCACTCGTCATAGAACCCATACAAGAGCATGATTTGTTCATCTTCATGGTTGCCACGAAGCATAGTCATGTGGCGTGGTGAAATGATCTTGAGAGCAAGCAAGGTCACAACGACCTCGACAGAGCGAGCGCCACGGTCGACATAATCGCCGAGGAGAAGAAAACTGTACGTGTTGTCATCCATTGACGAGTTGGTCTCTTTGCGTGCCTTCTTCGCGTCAGCTCCAAAAACAGTGCCTCCCAGTGGTGGGCATCGTTTGAAGATGTTAACTAAGTCGTGGTATTGCCCGTGTAGGTCACCGCAGACGTAAACGGGTGAATCTACTTCGACCAGTATTGGCTCACTAGCTATGATTGCACGTGCCTTCACGAGAATCTGAACGATGAGCTCTTCTGGAATCCGCTGTTCTTTCAAAACGTTGCTTGTGTAGCGCTCAGGAAGAAGTTCTAAAAGGCGGTAAAGCACATCATTCTCTCGTTCAACCGAAAGCGTATCTGTGGGAAGGCTACTGAGTGTACATATGGATAGATCCACAGCGCATCGCCCTCGCTTCGTGTGCGACATTTGCACATAATTACCTAAGATTCGGGGTTTCTGTAGCCTCAATCGAGCTTATCTTCTAGAAAAAAGGCACGCTGCTTTTAAATGTGGAGTGTAGTAGAAATTGCATCAGTGATGAACGAAAAAGAGTGCAGAGGAAGACATAAAGAAATAACTGAGATACTTTCACCCTCATTATGTCATCTTCCCGCAAATATCGCGATAGGTACACGCGTGTCCTACAAATCATCTATTTCTGTTGTACTATTGCTAAACTCTGTGCAGGAGGGACAAAGCGACTGTCATTGAGTCGGGTCATGTATATAATCGCCTCCTGTCCTCTTTCATCCCTTCGTCGCAAGCGTGCTGTACGGTCGGCGCCAGGCAGACACAAGTGGATCACACACCTCGATCCAAGCAGGCCACCTTCATAGTCTTGCTCAAGGGCATAAGCAGTAGTGTTTGCTGTGTTGGCAACAGGGGGTGGCTTAGAGACGCGGTAGAGGAGTTCAAGGAAGACGCTGACAAACTGCAGATCAAAACCCTCTAAGACCATAACCAAAACAGCAGCAAAGCACAGAAAATGCATCTTTTTTCGATCCGATGGTATTGAAAAAGTGTTAGTCTATTTTTAGATGTGATGTCAGTAAAGAGTCTGGAGGCCACCTATCAGAGATCTGAGGGAGGCAATCACAGAGCAGTAGTTGGGTTCCTAATCGCCCCACAACAAAAAGCGAAACAGTAGCAGCGCAGAGAGAAAATGATGCAGACTACTCTTTCTTGGCAACAATATGATTCGCAGTATTTTGTTGTTGTTGCTACCCAGCGGTGTAGAAGATACCCTGTGTTTATGTGTGCTTAGCTTTCGTCATCGCCACCAAAAACTGGGGCATAGATGAGGGTGGGAGGCTCATCACTGGAGACACAGTTTTTCTGGTTTCTCATGGGTTGAGGAGAGTGACTTCGTTTCCGAGACGTGGACATTGTTGAATCCCTGACAAAGCGGAATGGCTCCGGTGTCCAGGAAGACATAGCAACCAGAGTCCTGCCGGAAGCAAAATAGCAGTCGGCACTAGCAAGAATGCAACCGCTCAGGATTACTTCACTGACCGCAAGCCCCGTGCCGCTCTGATACAGCACCAACCGAGCACGATCCCCCGCGAAAAGTTTCAGCTTCAAGGGCACGGAAAACTGGACGGTGTCAGTTGCTGCTAGGGGGACTGGAGGGCCAGTCGCTTTGCCATCACAGTCAAGGCGTTGCATGAAGAGATACACTTTTCGTTGCAAAGATCCTACAGCGGTATTGAAGGCTATAGAAGATACCTCGATCGAGCCCAGCATTGGCACCACGGGGACTTGCAGGTCAGTTGAGTGGGTTGTCGTTTTTAAGGCGGTCACACCATCCACTGGGATTGAGAAGAGTAGCGGGATATCTGTTAGTCCGTTTTCCGCCTCGAAAGCAGAGCGGAGGGACTTCCTGAACGGTAGTCCCGCTTTTTCGAGCATGATGAACAGTGCGGGAGAGGTCCCTCGCAACACGCAAAGAGAAACTGGTAAGGTGAAAGGAAGCAAAGAAAGATTGGAAACGAAAGGACGAGAGCAGTTGACACACAGCATTTTTTTTTTTAAGCATTGTTCTCCAAATTGGCAGAAAACCCACAGTTTCACCATAATGCTCAGTGAAGAGCCACACGCAAAGCAGACGGCGAGGCGGTGAAGATTGAAACCGACTGGCACTTTTTGGGAGGCAGGGGGCTTGTAAGGGCGCCTGTTTTGGTTGAATTCGATTCTGTTGTGGAAAGAAACCACGGCGCTTCTGGGGTCCTCTCACATAACCGTGTGTTTTGACACACTACTCAGAGTTGTGTCGATAATCGTGCTGCACGACTCAAAGGTGTGCTCAATGAAAATTGCTAGTCTGCATAAGAAATGTCGCAACGAGCACAGCGGGGGGGGGGGATCGGCTGCGCTAACAGGCCCCTTTCGCCAAAGCACTCTCCTAAGTGACCCCGTGGCGCAGGCACTCGCTCCAAAGCAACCTCCACAGTTCACCCCCTCCCCTCTTACACGTTTGGAAAACCCCACATGTACTTTATCAAAGCAGGTCCTTGCACTCAATACGCGCGGGGACAACGCTTCGGTCTTGTTCCTTTTCTTATTACTTCCGGTACCCCGTACCCCCCTCTAGCCGATCAAGGCGAATTTACTTCCCACCCGCCAACTTCCTCGACAAGCAACACGGTTTCCTGCCGTGAAAACTTCACACACAACCCTTCCCTAGTGGCTGCAAGCTTCTCCCCATACGAAGGGGTATCTTCCCCCACCTAATGCCAGGTGCATCTCGACATTTGCGCGGTGATGTCTCAACGGTTTGCCAATGGCCGCGCTGTCACCTGGAGCGCTCGGTAGCAACATTGTGACAGAACTACGCCTATTCGCTTTCACTCCCACTTTTTGCCTTTTGTTTTTCTCCTTTGTTCATGGAAAGCAGACCCTTCTCACCCGCAGCCTTGTCGTCTCTTCATCTTTAGCTGCACGTCAACCTTTTTTTGCTTTCAGTCACGATGAGCTCTGCATCTGCATATGGTGTGGACGGGCAAGCAAGGTCGTTGTGCCCGCTGTATCACCCATCGCTGAACTCCCAAGAGTTTCACCGTTTTCTCATCGGAACTGCCAACCTTTCGGCGGAGAACAAAATTCATCTCATCGAGTATCAGGACGCCACGAAGTCGCTAGAGTGTGCCGCGGTATGGTCACACAACGATCCAGTGATGGGGCTGTGGTGCTCGCCGTCTCTATCGGCCGACAGTCTTCTCGCTGTTTCCTCGCTGCAGCAGTTAGGGATTTTTCGAATTTCTGAAAATGTGATGAGTGAGCCTATGTGCATTGCCACAGTGAGGAAAAGGTACAGCCTTGTGTTATGGGATTTGGACGGGCTCCAAAGCGAATTCAAGGCAGTACACCAAAACACACTGGCCACAATCTCCTTGAGCTCTTCTAAACTCGGTTTAGAGACGGTCAGTTACACAAGCAGTGAGGGCTCTATTCACTGCGCTGCCCTAGCTCCTTACGACCCTACCCTCTGTCTTATCTCTTGTGATAGTGGACTGCAGCTCATTGATTTGCGCAGCAAAAAAGCGTCCTCCTTCACAGCTACCAAGTACAGTCATGGTTTCGGTTACTCAACGGCAGTTGATTTTGATCGCTTAAAGCCAGGGCAATTCCTTTCCGCAGGTACAGACGGCTACGTATACATTCACGACATTCGCTACAATACCTCCTGTTCTCTTGCAATGCTGCAGCATATGAAAGCACATGAGCACACAGTGCAAGGCTGCCAATTCAACTCATTTCGAGATGAGCTTGTTCTGTCGTGTAGCTCTGATCAAACTCTCAAGTGTGGGATCTTGAGCAGAACAATGAACCAAAGTGTCTCCGCCGACTAGCGGACTATGGAGACAGTGTTGTTGCCCTCTGCTGGAGTAGCAATAGCCCCTGGGTATTTGCAGGTCTGTCCTTCAATGGAAAACTCCTTGTCGATACCGTTCCCAATGAAAAGAAAATGAGCATTTTGCTCGACGAAAAGAAGTGGTCTGAGGACTGACTGTACAGGTTTTGTTCTTCTCCGCTTCATGCTTCTATTATCTTCAAAGAGAACATCTTGAATCAATGCTCGCTCGTTGGACAGCGTGCAAGCTACTCTTCAGTTATGCCTGGCATTATCGATATATGAGCTGCTGCTTTTTTGCTTGTTCTTGGCCAGTTTTCTACAAAAAGAAGTGCCGTTAAAAGGGGCTGTTTTGGGGGAAGGGCCACTTCAGTAGTTGTATCAGCTGCGTTTTAGCTGAGTCGCAAAATAAGCGGATTCTGGCTTCGTTTCTAATCTAGGGATGGTGCTCCGTGTGTTGAAACTCTATGACTGGCTGCGAAGAAAACGACGGAAATCTTCCTTTATGTGCGTGTACCACCTCGAGCTTTTCGTCCTCAATATTCTCTCCAAAAATCTTTCGACTTTTCTCCTTTTCTTTATGCATCCACATTCATACTGCTATGCACATATCTTCTCCGACGAATAATACTGCTTTATATTATTTTTGACTGACCGGGAAAAGCCATTTTCACACCCTCCTCTCCTAATCGTAACAGTAAGCGAGAAAAGTCCTCCCCAATGTCGTCCCCCAAAGACCTCCGTATTCAGATCGAGGCTCTTGCCTGCCAAATCGCGGATATCAAGAAGGCGGGAGGTACTGATTGCGATGAGTACAAGTCACTGGTAAAGGAAATGGCTGCGCTTCGTAGCCGACTTCCGCAAGATGAGAAGAAGGCGAAGAAGGAAAAGACAATAGAGCCGTCGTACTTCGAGTCGCGCCTGGCGATGGTCAAGGAGATGGGTCTTCTCGGTGCTGCCTACCCGCATAAGTACCACCGTCAGTATACAATTCCTCAGTACCGCAGGAAGTACGCACCTTTGATAGCAGAGCCCGGTACTTCCCTTGACGAAACGGTCACTATAGCGGGCCGTATCATTAAGAAGCGTAGTTCCGGATCAAAGCTGCACTTCATTACTATCCAGGGTGACATGGAGACTGTGCAGGTCATTTCCGCCATTGCTAATTACACTGACGAGTCGAAGTTTGCTGAGATCCACTCTAAGCTAAAGCGTGGTGATATTATCGGCGTTGCGGGAAAGCCATCCCTATCAAAGAGCAACGAGTTCTCACTCAATGCTATCGAAGTTACGCTTCTCTCAACTTGTTACCACATGCTGCCCGACGACTACTTCGGTCTTTCTTCCTTTGAGCAGCGCTTCCGTCAGCGCTACCTTGACTTGATCGTCAATCGTGACAATATCAAGGTATTCATTCAGCGTGCAAATATCATCAAATACATTCGCAAGTTCTTTGATGAACGCGACTTTGTGGAGGTTGAGACACCGGTGCTCAACCAAATCGCTGGTGGCGCTGCTGCTCGTCCCTTTGTGACGCACCATAACGATCTCAACCAGACCATGTTCCTGCGTATAGCACCAGAGCTCTACTTGAAAGAGCTTGTCGTCGGCGGTATGGATCGTGTGTACGAACTCGGCAAGCAGTTCCGTAACGAGAGCATTGATCTGACGCACAACCCGGAATTCACAAGCTGCGAGGCATATTGGGCGTATATGGACTACAACGATTGGATGACCGCCACAGAAGACCTTTTGTACGGTCTGGCCATGGAGCTTCATGGCTCACCTATCGTCCGCTATGCGCCAAAGGATTCTGAGGGCAAGCTGCTGCCAGAGGTTACCTTTAATTTCAACAAACCGTTTAAACGCCTGCACATTATCCCGGAGCTGGAGAAGCGCTTGAAGATATCCTTTGACAACGTTGACTTCGAGTCGGATGCGGGTATCCAGTTTCTGATGGACTTATGCAAGAAGCACAAGGCCGACTGCCCTCCACCCTACACAGCACCTCGTCTCCTCGATGCACTCATCGCCGAGTTTCTCGAGCCTGAGTGCCACGATCCCTGCTTCATCTGCGATCACCCTCGCGTGATGTCACCTCTCGCTAAGTGGCACCGTAATGACCCCCGCCTGACGGAGCGCTTTGAGCTGTTTGTCAACAAGAAAGAGCTCGCTAATGCGTACACCGAGCTGAACAACCCTATCGTGCAACGTGAGGAGTTTGTCAAACAGATGCTAAACCGCGATAAGGGCGATGACGAGTCAATGAAGATTGATGAGGGCTTCATCGCTGCGCTGGAGCATGCGCTACCGCCCACTGGTGGCTGGGGTCTCGGTATTGACCGCCTTGTGATGTTCCTCACAAGCCAGTCCAACATCAAGGAAGTGCTTCTGTTTCCTGCCATGAAGCCCGAGGGCAAGAATGCGATTAGCTACCCTCCGGGCACAATGCTTAACGGCCAGGGCGTTCCTCTGTTGAAGTAATGCTCTAAGAGCTTCCTTTGTATATCTGTGTGAATGTGAATGTGATTTTCTGTGTCAAAGCAGCAGCGATCGAACGCTGTGGCGTGATGTCAACACACAGCAAATGTCTGCCAGTTTCATCTCGCTTCTCTATCGGCGGTTGTTTTTTCTCTGGAGTAAATCAGAAGTGAGAAAGTGTGTAAGTACGAACAGTGGTCACTATAAGAACGTCAGCACAAGTACTCATCCATCGAGTTAGACGAACTCGGCAGAGCCACGTCAAATTGTTGCTGAGTTCATAGTTTACTCTCTCTTCAAGCTTTCTTCTTCTTCCCCTCTCCCCCACCTCCCACGAAGACCTGTACTGAGGATCCCCCTAAAAGTAGGAAAGGGCAAAAGGGAAAAGAAAAGGGTGAGAAGCGAAGAGAACGTGAGTTCATTGACATCCAAGACGGAAAATGCGCGGGGAAAAGTTCACTTGGTGCACTCACGCCCTTCATAGTATTCGCATGCGCTTTGCTGTCTTGGATGAATTGGTATCGATAAGCAGCCACTGGAACGTGGCAAGCGAAAAAAAAGGCCTTCACCTGATTTTCCTCCCCTTTCCTGGGCCGTTCAGCTCCCCCCGAAGGGTTTTCTTTACGCCACGCAGCACGGCTCCCTGTGCACACAAAAAATGCCAGCGTCCTGCCTCTCTCCCCACGCTAGGTGTGCAGCACAGCTCCGGCAACAGCAGCACTGTACCCTCTTTCAATTTCTCTCCAGTTTTGGGGGTCTCCCTTTTTCTTTGTTGTGTCTGTCGTTCTTCTCATGGCACACCCGCACTGTAGGATGTGGTGAGCCCTATAAAAGGCACCAGCCCGTTGAGTTGGCTCGCACACACGCACGAAGTAAGCCAACAACTAATAGGATAGACTTTGGTTGCAGCGGTGCAACTGTTTGTGCTTGCAAGTCGCTTTCTGGCACTGGCCACCCTCTCTAGGTACTGGTGCCTGTAGCGTGAGCAGTGCAGCGCCAGCGTTGGGTTCGAGGTGAACCGATTTGGTTGTCGTCGTTTCACAAGTGTGTGATATCAATGCAGCGCATTCGACTTGTAGGGGTGGGGCGGACCGCCATCGGTACTTTGAGGAGGGACAGCGCCGATCTAGCAGGAGAGGCCTTAGATCTCGCCTTTGCTGACTCCAACATCGCTGCCAAAGACGTCGGTGCCCTCATCGCAACCCCCTCACTCTCGTCAGGTCACTTTATGCAAGCCCACTACCTCGCCACAAAATTTCAGCTCACTGCCGCCAATCCAGCTATGCTGCTCAAAACAATCGACACGGGCGGCGCCAGCCCGATCAGCAGCATCGGCGCTGCGCTTGACCTCTTCCGCCGCATGCCTCACCTCAAAATAGCCGTGGTGGTATCGAGCGACGCCGTGCTCACGCTGCCAAGTTCTGAGTTTGCGAAACGCTCAAACGAGAGTGTTCCGTCACCCCACCTGGCAGTGCCACACATTCCGCACGGCTACGACTTTTTCGCGCAGTGGCAAATGAAGCGGTACGGGCTGAAGCGTGAACAACTAGCAATGGTGCCAGTGCTCATGAGCGCCATGTCCGCGCGACACCCTGATGCCATGTGTAGGAAGCGCTACACCTTGGAGGAAGTCCTGGGTGCTCGCCAAATCGCACCTGCGACGAGTCTTCTCGAATGTGCACGTCGCGCAGACGGTGCGGTCGCAATCGTGCTCGCGCGAGAGGACCACTACAAGCAGCACATCGCGACCGGACCGCTCGACGGCCGCAGGCCGTACGTCCTCGGCGTCGGCGAAGCCTCCGGCCCGCTTTATCCGCCAGCCACGCACGAGGAAGTGACACCGGATACATTTTCGTGCCATCGGGCCGTGCGTCTGGCGTACGAGGCGGCGGGTGGACTCTCCGCCGTTGACATTGACTTCTTCGGCTTGTATGACTGCTTCCCGATCTGTTTTATTCGCGCGTTGGAGGCGACCGGACTGTGCAGGGAGGGCGAGGGTGGACAGATGGTGGAAGAGGCCTACCGCAGGGCGGCGCAGCGTGGCGGCGATGTGAACCCAAGCGAGTTCCCTATTAATACCCACGGCGGTCTCATGTGCTTCGGTGCACCGTGGGAAGTCCCAGCAATGTACAACGTAGCGGAGGCTGTTGCGCAGCTGGGTGGACAAGCTGGGCCGCGGCAAGTCCACCCCACACCACGGCGTGCGCTTGTGTACGGCAACGGTGGCGTATTCTCCGCCTCGGCGGTGGCGATCCTCAGCACCGATGCACCATAGGCTGCTGCAGCCCACCGCACGGCCTCTCTTCGTTTAGGCAGTTCGGGTTCACTTAAAGGGGTTATGGTAGTTCCAACGCACGGGCGGCGGCGTCCCGCCGACTGCGATTTCACGGCGCATCTGTGCGCTGCTGTCTCCCTCCTTGTGTGCATTGCCTGATCTGTTTTCCTCCTCCTGTGAGCATCATGTCTTTTCTTTCTTCGGCTTCTTTTCCCTTTCCTCGCGCACGTGTGCCGTCACCGTGACAGTGCAGCGATGCTTATACTGCCAACCTCTACTCGCGTGTGGGTGTGAATCACAGCTGCATGCGGCCAACCGTTACTGCCGAGCGCCGCCACCACGATCATCACTGCCTCAGCACCCACAGCCCTCCCCCTTTTCCCCCTCAACCAGGCTCCTCCCTTTGGTAGCCCTCAGCGTCCAAAGATATCAGAAACTCTGTCAGACCTTCCTCCCTTGCGCACGCCTCCTCGCCTTATTGGCTCACTGGCTGGCGTGTGTGGTGTGTGGGGGAGTGGGGGAGAGGGAGGGAGGGAGGGGGGCTAAGGAAGGGGATAGTACTGGGCAGCTGTTTACGGGCGCAGGCGCGTCTCTCAGCCACGCTGCCCTATTGTGATACGCCGAGGCAAACCCACCCTTCGTAGGGGTTGTGCTAGCGGAGAAAAAGAGCGTCAACGCTGTGCGCGCAGAATCGACCCACCACTATTGCCAATAATAATAATAAGCGTCGCAGTTCGTCTACCCTAGGCCTTGGTCCCCTCCCTCAGCCCTCTGATGTCCATCTCCTCCTGCTCTCTCCTTCCGTGGGCAATAGTGTGATCCATCCTCCCTCCTCCCTCCCCCTTCCTCTTCTCTCTCTCACCTCTTTGGTAGGGCCTCCAGTGCTGTCTGCGTGTGTGTTTGTCTGTCACCTTCCATGCACAGTCGCCTTTCACCGTAGAAGGCAAGAGAAAACCCCCCAAAGAGAAGATTGCTGCGCTAGGTCGCAGGGCAACCACGCCCCCCCCCCACACACACACAGCCCTACTCTACCGCCGTCCCCCACCCACGACAGTCTCACGTAAAACCGCGAGGGTATCTTTTGGACACCAACAGCTGAAGAGGAGACCGTGAAGAAGAGTTGCACGACGAGAAGGAAAAATAGAGAGATCATCACCAGCAAAAAGGATGCGTGCCTCTACGGGAGGGTCAGCGGCGCGGATGGCGGCTGACCTCGACGAGATGGATGAGAAGCTGCGCCGCCTCGGCCTGGACGTGGATCCCCCCGTCACAACACCGCCGCCCTTTGCCCCCTCGGCGGCACACAACAACACGGACTATATTCGCTCTATCCGCGCAGCCAAGAAGGAGAAACAACAAGAACGCCTGGACAGGTTGGCTCGGCTGGCGACCACTGCAGAGAAGCAGCAGTCATTGAGCTGCGCTCCTGCATCGTTAACAGCTGGTGCTGTCGCGAACACCTCACGCGCTGATCATGCGACTGCAGATGACAAGGCATTGCTCGTGAGTGACGTTGCCGATGCGGCCTTGCGAGCGAATGAGAAAAGCAAGAGAGACCACATGGAGCAACTCCGAGCGGAGCGCACGTTGAAGGCTGCTGCGGACCACCGACAGTGCTGCATGAAGGAACACAACCAGCTGCTCTCCGCGTCACCGTCAAGCAGCATGGTGGCACTCTCGCTGGTGCTCACCGCGCCGGAGCGGCGGGAGCGCAAGCGTCAAGAGGCAACAGTATGGTGTGCAGGGGTGGCGCGAGGGCTGGTGGAGTTGGCCATGGAGGTGTCCGACAATCGACACCTGCCTGCCACTGGGTTTGGCGGGAGGCCTGTATATCGGCTGCACCAAGACCTGGCCGTTACGCAGTGGAGGCAGTGGGTAGAACAATTGGTCTTTCCTACGTCGTTGTCAACCGCCGCAGCGGAGAGCACGCGGCGCGGCGATGACGGAGCTGTCGACATCGACAGCGAAGTCGCTGAGTTCTCAGCCTCGAAGAGTGCAGAAGTGCAGCAGCAGCTTTCGCAGCAGGCGCTCAGCGCTAACCTGCACCTCGAAGCGGCGAAGTGCATCGCATCGGCAACTGAGGCCGACACGCAGGAGTCTGTGCGAGTGCAAGCGGAGTCCGTGGCGTGTGTCCTGGCGAAGCTGCATGCAGAAGTGGCGCGCCAGCGCAAGGCCGCCGAGGAGGTTGTGCGGCTGTCCGCTGACGAGGCCAACCACCCCACTCTAATGACCGCCCAGGGTAATGCGGATGTCTCTGGAACTCCTTGCCGCGCGGAATTACTGCCAGGGTGGGCACAACGGATGCCGCCGGCAGCGTGCTTCGTCTATGGCGACGACCTCAGCGGGGCCCGGCTGCTGGCTGACACGATTGACATGTGCGTGCAGCGCAAATTGCACCAGCAGCAGCTCCCTTCATCACAGTCGCCGTATCGCAGGCTCACCTCATTGCGCCAATACTCGCCTGTGACTGGAGAAGGCTCTGAAGCCACCGCGGCAGATGTTTCCTCCATCGCGTCCTCCGCCGCCGCATCGCCAGAGGACCTCCTCTCCCTCTTTGCCGTGAGTGAAATTGGTGTCGAGGGCAGCGACCCCGCGTTGGCCGAGGGGGGCGCGGTTGCCACGTACGTCACCCCGCGTACGCTGCTCAGCAACGGTGTGCTGAGTTCCGTGGGCGGCGACGCAAAGCGAAGCGGCTCCGCAGGGCGTTCGCAGCGGTCGCAACTGCACTCTTCGGCTGGCAGCAGCAACCCTGCTCTCGGTAGCGGCGCATCTCAGGGGATTGCCCCCATCATCGGTCCGGGAACCAGCAGCGGCGCCGCATCCCGCGCCGGTCAGCGGGTTACTGCGTCGTCCCCGGAGGGCAAGCGCGAAAATGAGCAGCTGATTGACGCCGTCGTACGGGAAGTCGTGCGAGTACATCGCCACAACTTGGGAGTTCTGGCTGGTGATTCATGCCGTTGTGGGCGCCGAAGCCACCGGTAACCGCCACCGCTACCGGCTCGATCGCCACAGAAGAGGAAATCAAGCAGTCGAGCTTCGCCCCGTTGGCGTCTGCGCCCCTTCGCACGCTTTTTCTCGTTGGTTTCCCTGAGACCGCTTCCTTCACCGAGGTGCTAGCGTGGCGTCTGAGGCAGGCAACGGCGACAGCGGAGACGGAGCTACTTGAAATAGAGGGTCGTCGGCGAGCCGCCGAGCAGCAGGCAGCGGCCGCCACCGCAGCGGCGGCTGAGTCGAGCAAGCAGCGCCTGTCTCCGTCTGTAAAGGGGACAAAAGGGGGGTCGCCTGGGCCGGCGCGCTCCAGAGGCAACCGACCTGCCAAGACTGTGGCAGGCGCGGAGGAGCAGGCTGTGTCGGCCATGGTGGAAGAGCTACAAGCCGCCATTGCGATGCCGCCTCTTAGTGTCCTGGCAACCTTCCTTGTCTACGATCTGCCGACACGCCAGCGGCGGCTCAAGGCGGCATCGTTTGCAACAGACCCAGCGGCGGCGCCGCGTTCCAACGGCGACGATTGCGAGGATGACCTCAGCAACCTCTCGGCTGTCGTCGGCGGCGTGCTGTTGCGCTCTGTGGGACAAGAATACACCCATCCCGTGTACAACCCATCCGCGGAAGACATTCAGAGCTGCGGGCCTCCGTCGATGTTCAAAGAGCTTTCACCGGCGCGTCCCACTAGCTTCCGTCAGGGCGGCCTCTCGGGTGCACTCCCCTCACCGTCGCTCCCCGGTGCCACGTCCACCGTGACGGCGACGCCATCTCTCTGTATGCACACCTGGAGCGTGGAGCGGCTGCGCATCGAGCTCAAACAGCAGCACGCACAGCAGCAGCGCCAGCGCAAGGACTGGGCGGCGGCTGTGGTGGTCCGCAAGGACCGTGGAAGTGTTGATAATCTCACCGGGGTGCTACTCAGCTCCGCGGCTTCGTTCCGCCACTCTGCGAAACGCCGTGACAAGCTAACGGCGAGTGTGAACACCAACGTTGCCACGGACCTGGACCGTACAAACGCCCTCCAACGGCGCGCAAGCATGTCAACCATGTCTCGGGTCGCTGAGCCCTCAGCGGCGACAGCTGTCAAAATGCACGAGGACAAGGGGCTCCCACGCGCGCTCTTCTTTGTGCATATACAGGATGTGAGCGACTCCACGACGCTGTCGACCAGCTCCGGCGACTGCCAACTGGACCCCACAAGCCTGGGCACCGCGATCTGGCGCGCCGCCGCCACCTGGCAGCCCCACGTGAACGATCCGCAGCAGGAGTGCGCTGAGGCACGTGCGCAGACCGTTAATGAGTTGATAACGCAGCTACGGCTGCTCTGTCGGCCTGCTGCTGGCCGTGTACTCACAAATGAATCCCTGGCACCGAGACAGCTGGCAGAACCCTTCCGTCTGGGGGACTACCGCCTGACGGAGGCGACCTGCGTCCGCCTGAAGAAGACAAATAAGGCCTTCCTGGGCACTCTGCCCGCCTCACCGGCACTAGAACCCTTTGGGAAGAACAGGGCACTCTCAGGCGAGGCCGTAGGCGCTGCCGCTAGGGACGCACTTATGGCGGAAGCGGAGGTGTGGGCTGCCGTCCTGCAGTACTCGGAGCAGCTGTACCGCCTTGTTGCAGAAGAGGTATTTATGGACGGAGTTGCGCACCCGGTGCGCCCTGCCGCACCACCAGCTGCAGCGATGCTCAGTACCACGGCCTGGTTCACCAGTATCGATCAGAGCTACACACGGGCAAAGGAGGCGATTGCAACGTACACGACTTACACCATCGCCTCTCTCGAGGACTGTCTCGCTCTTCTGCTTCGGTTCTCAGTGGACGTGTGTCTTGGACAGCTCGCGGCGTCGGTGCGCCTACTCTGCGACAGCATCGAACGCCACCATCGGATAGAAACGCCCCTACTCTTTGACACCTTCACCTCTGCATTTGTGGACAGCGGGGAGAACATTGGAGAAGAACTACTCAGGGTTGTACCACGTCTCTCCGCCGAGGTGGCACGGGCCCTGATCGACTCCATGAACCGTGTGGACGCAAGTGGTGCGAGCTCCATGCTCTCTGCCAAGCTAGGGGAGGTGTACTGGCCGCAGGTGACAGCCGTCACAGCGGAGGTGGCGGTGCGGCATTTCGCAAGTCGCTCTCTGCACAACCTCGCCGGCGTTACCTCCTCAGCCACGAACGCACCGCAGGTACTGCAGCCGATGCCGCTCGTGCCAGACGAGAACGAATCCGCTGAGGGCAGCAACACAGGTGCGGCGAAGGATGCGGTGGCCCTTAAATCGGAAGCCAAGATTATGGTGGAGGAGCACATTCCATCAGTCGTGCAGCTCCTCCTCGAGCACGCTATCAACACACCGGCGCCCCTTGCACGCGTCGCGGTTCTTTTGCAGAAGTCACAGCAGATGGTGCGTGCTACGCGCGACGGTGCTGAGGCTTGGTTGGAGCTGCTGTACCACGAGGTCCTTGGCCTGCACCCTGCGGCGCCAGTATCAGCTGTGCCACGCACGCGACGACCGTGCAGCCTTGACGAACTCGCCGACGGCCCTCAGATCGTATCGGGCGCCGACAATCACGACGCCACAAATTTGCCGCGGCCGAGCCCGTGGCGATGCGGCCAGCTAGATCTGCTACTGAACTCTTTTCGCCCCGCCAAACCAAATATCATGATTCCTGTAGAGACCTTCGAGCGTGGCCTCCTTGTGTATCAGCTGCAACGGCTCTGGCGCTTCCTCCCCGACGTATCTGCCGATCTGGCGGCGAAGGCGAAGTTTTTGATAGGTGCTCACGAGGCAAAAACCCCGGCGCCAGCAGCGCTGCTGGCCCGACCAGCGACTTCCTCAGCATCTTCAGGGCCTCCTGTGCTCCCCGACCCGTCGCTCGATGCGTACCTGCTGACTAGCTGCCCCTGCCGCCCCTCTGCAGAGCAGCAGTTTCCTTTTCTCACCACAGCAGACGTGAAGCAACTGTCTGCAGCAGCGGTGGCCGAGGCAGCAACCACAGCACCGGCGGCAAAAACCGTGGTGATGGTTGACCTGCAGCTCTGGCTGCAAAACCTCGCGCTTCAGCGCTGCTGTTTTTGTGCGAACTTCTGCGCCCCAACCACTGGTGTCAGTAGTAGGCAACCCGAGCGTGGGTCAATGCAGACTCCTCTGTGCGTGCGAGTGTGCACTGCGATGCCGAGCTCCAGCGCCGTGCGGCGCACCATAGCCACTCTGCCTGCTTGCGTGCTGGCACAACACGCCACCTTCTGCACGACAGCGACGCCGCCTTTGCCGTCTCTCGTCACGACTCCGCGTTCCTCGCCGAGCGAGATGCCGGCGGCGTGGGCGCTCGTAGAGTGGTGGTGGCGCTGGTGGTGCGGTGATGACTCGTGGAGTCAGTCCGAGGACATGCAGCGTTGCTATGCGTTGTGGCGAATCTTGCTGGGACACATTCTGCCAAGCCCACCCGCGTCTCCTGACGCTGCAGTGTCAACACCACCAGAAATGGTCCCTCTCTTGTCCTCCTTGATGCGCCTCCTCGTGGGCAGCGGTAAGCGTGCTGACGCTACGGAGGAGCGAGTGCGGCGAGCATTCCATTGCCTTGCAGCTCTGCGGCGAGTGCGTGAAGGTGAGTTGGACACCCGCATCGCCACGGCAGAGGAGGACGTCAATGCTGATGCGACAATCTTCATCGAAGATGACATGACCCTCACAATCGATGAATGTGCTGCATTGGGCCGGCTATTAAGTCCGACAGTTTACGCTGTCGGCAGCAATGCCCCTGCACCGACAGCAGCAGGGTCTGCAGCGGTGGCAGAGACATCTGAGAGAGAAATCGGCGAGCACGAGTTTATGACGGATGTGCAGCTGCTCCTGCAGGTGGAGTGCACAAAGGGTGTAACTCTACCGCTACTTCTCTCCTCGCGATGGGCCAGCCTCCTGATGAAGGAACACTTTTAGAGTTTGGCGACAGTGGCGGCAGGACAGGAGAAGAATCAGGCTGGCTAAACTGACGACACTACCACTGCACGTGGCATGAGGATGACGACCGCGTCGACAGCTTGCAGAGACGCTCTCATTGTTGCAATGGTGATGCGAACTGGAGCCGAAGAAGAAAACGATGCTGCCACCCCCTCCTTTTCCCCTGCTCTCACCCGTTGTTCACCATTGCGTGACTGCTGGGAAATCCATCTTTGCTAGATAACGAGGCGGTGGTGGTGACGCCGGCTTGGTCGCTGACGAGGTCTACATGTCCTCCTGTCAGAGCGGTATGAATATAAGCGAAAGTGGAAATTGATGTACAGTACTTCTCTGTCCCGGACTAGATGTTCAGGTCCGCACAAACAGAGAGGGAGGTGGCGGCCAGGCCTTGAATGACGCGCTCCTCGGACTCCTCCGCGATCCCTCTTCTCGGTCTGCCTCCTCCCCCCCCCCTCTCTCTCTCGTTGGCTGCGCTTTCCCATGTTCCTTTTTTTCATTTTCGTTTGGCTTTTTGGTGTCGTTGTGTCAAGTGCCCCCTCATGCACGCGGGTCCTCTTTGAGGTTTGACCTCCTCTTGTCTCCCGCACTCGATGGGCAGGTCAGGCATCCCCCTTCTCGGATCCCCTCTCCCCACGAACCCCCGAAAGGACAGCAGCCAAAGTGGCCTGTAAAAGCGTCTGCGACAGCGACATATCCACTGGCCGATGACGATGCATGGCACGTCTCCACGCACAACAGAGCCAGTCCTGCGTGACGAAGCAGAGGAAAGGACTTCTGCAAGATGGGCACAACGGTGCCTCCTCGCGTAGCGTCTCTCTCTTTCCCTCCCTTTCTTCCGGAGGCGAAGGGGTAGATAGGAGAGTGGTGGTAGAAGCAGTCCCCCAGTTACCGTGTAGCAGCCTGTACACAGCGCATAAGGGGCTAGTGGACGCGTCTGTACCGCTGCTTGGGTTGCTTCATCATTCTTTCTCGCCCTCCTGCCGCCCACTTGTGCGATTGATACCATCTTGCCTGTTCCACTTAACACGCCCGCTGCGTCACCTCCCGCGCCTCTATGGCCTTCAAAGTCTGCCTTCCTCTTCCCTCCGTCTCTCTTGAGGTGGCCTCCCGACGAGCCGCTACCCCCGCCTGTGTGTCTGCGTGTGTTGGTGGTGTGCCCGTCTTATTTGCCGCTGCCTCTTCGCCGTCCGCGCCCACAATTTTCAGTGCCACTTCGGTTGTTGTTGTTGTGTTTTTGCGTTTTTCTGTTGTGCTTCGCCCTTCTCTCAAGTCCGCTGCAGTCACGTGTTGTTGTCGTGTGTTGTGTTGCTCTTGCAGGTGAGTGAGTGCGTGTGCGTGTGCGTCCATACTCACTCACTCCCTCTCCCTTCCATCTTCCTTGTACAGCATCCGCATAGACGCCCTTGACCGTACTGACACACATACTCACATACCCACCCACCCACACACACACACACACACACACCACACACACACACACGTCTTCAAGATGGAGGCCTACAAAGACGTCATTGTGAGCCACCCACCGGCGATGTACGCGCAGTCCGGCTACACCTCGCATTTTGCTGTAGAAAACTACAAGGGTATCTTGCTCTGCAAGCGACCGTCAAACCTCGGTTCGGCAGCCGGTGCCGCCGGCGCTGGCAGTAGCGATAGTTACCGCCACAGCGACTCATCATTTCCCCCGTTTGTTCCCTCGAACCCCACCGGCAATCCCATCGGCTACGGCCCATCCAAGGAGAGTCGCGACACCCGCGCTGAGCAGGAGGCATTGCGCGCGGCAAACCAGCGGCAGCGTCAAACAAAGTCATCGCAAGCCCTCTCGCGCCACCGCCGCTGGCTGCGCAGTTTTGCACGACAGATGAAAACAATGAAGGACGTGGACCGGCAGCTTGAGGTGGAGGCAGCGCAACGATCTGCCAGGATGCGAGAGGCGGAGAAGCGCAAGCGGGGGGCACAGCAGCAGCAGGTGTCTGACATCGCTGTCAACTTAGAGAACGCCGCCGCACCGCCGTACAACATGCACAAGTCGATGGAAGCACATGTGACGGCTACACTCAAAGCCACGGGCGCTGCAGCAGTGGTATCGTCTTCCCGTAAACCGAAGTGGGCCATGACGGAGGAGGAGGCGATGGACGACGAGCTCGATTTGGACCGTGACCTCCTCGACTTCGCCGAAAACCTCGACTATGAGAAGTTCATCACTGACTTTGAGGTCGCGGAGGCGCTTGGCGTGATGCGGGATCGCGTAGAGGAAATTGCAAGGGCGAACAACTGGTCCGTCGAAGACATCCGACGCGCGACAACCGACGAGCACGACGATCTCAACTCGGTTGTGACCCCGTCCGAGGCACAGCTCATTCTCCGCAGCAAGCAGCAGCAGCCGCAAGGTGGTGGTGGTGGTGCCACCGCTGTGGGGGCTCGAGCCGCGCTTCCGGAGGCACTGGCAGTGCACAAGCACGACTGGGACAGCAGCAGTAGTGGTCGTGCCCGACTGCTGAAGAAGGCGATAAGCTGTGACGCTCTCGCCCTGGCAGAACGCCTGTTTGCCGCCTCGCCGTCGCTGCAGAAGATACACACGCGGCACAGTCTTGCACGTGTATTGCAGCGGTGCGCCTTGGAAGGCTGCGTCAATGTGACGGAGGCCACGCTGCTGCAACAGGCGTACGAGACTAAGGCAGTTAAGGGCGGCGGCGGAGGCATTAGCTGTAGTGCAGCGTCACCTTCCCCTGCAGTGGTGGACCCTCCGGCAATTCCGGAGCCTCTAGTCGTGAAGGTAAGCGCGGAAGCAATACCTATGCCTTACAGTAGCGCTGACAGCGTCGGTGATGGCTCTGCGCAAGGCGTACATCCGGGACGTATTCTGCGTCAGCTTCAGCAGTCTAAGGAGCGGACACAAGGACTACCGTACCTCTACCGCTGTCCCGCCATTTAGCCTACCCCTGTACGCGGTCGCACACGCCCACCGGCACAGGCTTGTGAGTGTCTATGCTGATCTACGTGATGACATCATGGCATTTTTTCTCTCATGTAAATCTTAATGTACAATACTGAGCAGAGCCAGCTTGTGTGCAGTTGCGTGTATGTATGTGTGTGTGTGTGTGTGTGTGTGTGTGTGTGTGTGCGATGGGCCTTCTCTCATCTCTCGCGCATCTCTCTACCCTTCAGCTGATCTCCTTTGTCGTGGTATGCACCCTGCACTGGCGCATCCCACGTGGGGTCAAGCGGTGTGTTGAGCACCGTCGCCGTTTCTCTTTCCTTCTCTCGCTCTCTGGGGGACTCGCTTGGGGACTACTCCCCCACACCTCCCCCGTTTTTCTGACCACTTTCCCACTTGCAGGACACCGAGAGGGAGAGAGAGAGACAGCCACGCAAAGAACTATGTGCAGCGCCGGCAATTCACGTGGGAGGAGATGGGGGCGGGTAGGCCAGATGTGGAGAACACAGTTCTCTGCCGTTGTGGGCTTCCCCACCCTTTCACTCCCCTTGGCACTGCGGCAGCAATCATCCACAGCAGCGGTAACAGCAGCACCGGCCCGCTTCAGACCTACACGGGTGTGTATGCGCCAGCATATAGCTCCTTTTCTATGATGTGTGCGTGTGTGTGCAGGCGTTCTGTTTTGAAGAGCGATGCTGTTTTCTCCCATGTCCCCTCTCTTCCCCCTTCCTCACTGTGGAGGCCGTGCATGTAGCGCGGAGGATGTGCTCAGCCTGAACTTTGCATTTGCCAAGGAATCGAGTACGCCTGAGTGTCTCGTCTACACACACGCACATACACAGATGAGCGCATGTGCGTCTGCGCGCAGGCGAATTACCCGTGCTCATAGCAGGTCCGCCTTGCCCACATCCTGGTCAGTCTTTCTCTAGCCCTGTGCGGGTGCGCGCTCACGGTTATACTGGGTAGAAAGCCATCCTGGAACACCGACTCACCTCACCCTTCCCTAATCGCTCATCGCCATCACTGCACTACCGCTCGTCTTTTCCCTGCCCTTCTCGCTCCCCTCTGTGTTTATCATCTCAATACCTCCGTCTCCATCCATGGTTTCATGCATTCTCATGGGTGTGGAGTGGGGGTTATCATCACGACCACCGCTGTCCTTGGGAAACTAGAAAGGGCACATAAATCAACCTGTAGCGCACGCTGCTCTCTCCGCCTCCCTCATCTCGCCACCCAGCACTCTCTCAGTGCATCTCACCCCCCTCTACTGGCGCACCGAGAGAAAGAAACAAACACACAGGAAGGAAGCGTGCATCTACTCAAGAGGGCCCCACCTCCTACACCCACCCACTGAAGTATACTGAAACGCTTGCGCATTCACGCAGAAAGGCACTCATAGAATACGCTGCACAGTGAGAAATAGGGGAACCGCTGCAGTGCTGTGCCTTCCACACTCATCCTTTCGCCTTTATTGCTCGCCACTGTCCCCACCCATTCACTCTTCTCTCGCTCCTCAAATCTCGCAGTTTCTGCTTCACCTTCTTTTTCCCTGCCACCCTACCCTGCGGACGACGTGCATCGCAATCACGCACTTACTGGCACACACACACACACACACACACACGTGAAGCGAATATACAACTCAGGAGAGTGACAGACAAGTGTTTACACTCATTTTCGGTGAGATCGACAACAGAGAAGTGCACATAAGGCTGCATTCCTATCGTCGCCCCCTCCCTCCCTCCTCTCCTCCACCTCGGGCATTCCGCGTTCACAGTTGCTGTGCTGAGAATCCGCATATAGACAACCACAGGTATTTTTCGCTTTCCTTCTCGCTGGTGTCCGTGACTAACCGCTGAAGCTGCGCAAGTTGCTCGCTCGATTTCTCTCTCCTCACGTGACTCGCGCCCGCAGCGCCACACAAACTGCAGACACACGCGCACACGATGCTTGCGCCGACCCCTGGCAGCAACTTTGGCGGGGCTGTAGCAACCTCGAACAACAGCGGCAGCCAGCAGCCGCAGCGTCGCATGCATCCGATTCGCCCGCTCACCATTAAGCAAATGCTAGAGGCTCAGAGCGTCGGTGGCGGTGTGATGGTCGTGGACGGCCGCGAGGTGACGCAAGCGATTGTCGTAGGCCGTGTGGTGGGCTACGAGAACGCCAACATGGCCTCTGGTGGTGGCGCCATCACCGCCAAACACTTTGGGTACCGAATCACCGACAACACGGGCATGCTCGTCGTGCGCCAGTGGCTTGATGCGGACAGGGTCCAGGAGCCCATTCCCCTGAACGCGCACGTCCGGGCGTCTGGCACAGTGAATGTGTGGCAGCAGACCCCAATCGTCACGGGTACCGTGGTGAGCATGGCGGACAGCAACGAGATGAACTACCACATGTTGGACGCCATCCTGACACACTTCCGCCTGACACAGGGCAACAAGCGTACCCAGCACAGTGGGGCCTCAGTGCAGAACACGGCCTCGGCGGTTGGCATGCACAATATGCTGCCTGGAGGCGACCACAAAGTGTTGCTGACGGACCTCCTCGTCTCCTTCATCAAGCAGCATGGAAGCAGTGGGGCAGGCATGTCGATGGATGAGCTAACCATGGCAGCGCAGCGCTACAGCTTCACTCATGGCGACGTGCGCACGGCGATGCGGACGCTGGCAGCGGAGGGAAAAGTGTACCAGACCCACGACAACAGATTCAACATCTGAGAGGAGGCACTGGCCGAACACTGCCACCACCAGTACAGGTCACTTGCATTCGCTTCTCCCATCGACGTTCTTGTTTTCTCACTCCACTCGTCAGTCCTCATGACGGGGGGCACCAGAACCCGGTGCGTGGTACAGCGCGGTCTGGTCCCCGCCCTGTGCAGCCCCTCGATCCCTGCCAGCGCCGAGACACCCGTGGTGGCGAGAGGGCAAGCGCCTGCGACGCGGGGAAGTCAGAGCGATGTCGCGCTGCCGATGTCGGCGGTCAGGGCCTGGGTGGGCGAGGTGGCCGCGCGACTCGAGCGCATCTCCGCCGGCCCTCGCTGCCCACTGGCGTGGGGAGGCTGGGCCAGCCGGCGCGGAATGCACGAGGTGGCGACCGGCGCACTGCTGTGAGGCGTGTGCCCACGGCTGCTTTGCCCCATGCGATGGGCCCTGTGAGGTGACAGGGGTCGAGGGGGGCCCATCTCTGCTGCACGGCAGCTAAAAGGCGCACTGTGGAAAACAAAACAGCTTTGCTTGTGAGCCCTGTCCACCTCCGACCTTTGCATGACACTGAGTTATTTGGTGGGCCTCGCAAAGTCTGCGTATCCTCGGTGTATCTGTGTGCGGGTGGGTGGGTGTGGCCACCCTTTCAACTCGTCTCCCGCGGCCCTTCTCTTCTCTTCGTCCAGCTGTTTTGCTTCTCCGTTTGCGCGTTCACCAAGTCCAGGATGAATGGCGTAGCGGCGAGAGAAGGGGGGGGAGGCGCAGCGGGAACGCGTGAATGGCGACGTCACCCAATTAATCCCGCTCCTTTCTTCGTTGGCGGTGTCTCTCTTGTCGGCCGGCCATGATGAAGCACACGCACATCTCCGCTCTGCATCATCACTCCCTCTCTCGCTTTTTTCTTCTGTTGCCATTCTGTGAAACTCCGTTGAGATACGCCTACCGTCGATAAGCTAACTTGATGGGAAGAAAAGTATGGCGACTGAACACGACTTGGCGTGCGCTGGAAGGGGTTGTCTTGTCGGCCTCTCACTACCGTCCTACCGCCGCTAACAGCTTACCCGGGGGCGGGAGGTGGGTGGGAGAAGCGACGACAACCGACCACCGCCGTTGTCCTATCTCCTCCTCCTCCCGGCACCCAACCTGTCTGCAATGTGCACGGATAAGAAGGCTTTCTGCGGCCATAAAAGAGGGGGAGCAGCAGGCGCGAAGCCCCAAACTGACTCAGCTTTGCACCCGTCTGCCCTGAGGAACACCATCCTCTGAGACGTACGCCCACACGTCCATGCAGACACACCAAGCAGAGCCCAACGTTGTCTTATGCATTTTCCTTCCCGCATCCACCTTTGCACTCCACCGTCTCGCTCGCTTTCTCTCTCCCTCTTTTCTGTGTGCCTCTCTCCATTCCCATACGTCACCCCATCCACAAACTGAGCACGCCAGTCACCTTGTTGTCTTCCCTGCACTTCCACTGACCCACTCATCACGCCACGGCTCACATAAAAGGTTATAGCAGCCCCTCCCTATTGCTGTCCAAGAGAAAGCCGCAAGCATGCGCCGTTTGTCTAGCCAGCTTATCTGCACCGCCGCCGCGGCCCGCTTTGCGTCCGCCGGTGGAGCGAAGAAGTACGACCTGTTCGGCTACGAAGTGGACACGAACACGGCGCCGTGGATCGAGAAGGTGAAGAAGTGCCAGTACTACGACGAGGCCGGGAGGTGCTGGTGAGCATGAACGTGAAGAACTGCCCGCCGGACCTGGAGACCTACAACGCGACACTGCAGAGGATCTTCGAAGCGCCGAGCAAGCAGGACAAGCCGGTGGATAACGAGAGCAAGTTTTGCGCGATGATGGACCTGATGGAGGAGATGCAGCACCGTAACAAGGTGAAGCCGAACGAGGAGTCGTGGACATGGGTGATGAAGGAGTGCGTGAAGAGCGGGCAGTTCCGCCTCGGCTACTGCGTTGCGAGGCTGATGGAGTCCGAGTTCAAGAGGGCGCCGGAGGACCTTGTGAAGCAGAACGAGGAGAACGCCATGAAGGCAAAGGCGGATGGCAAAGAGCACCCGAGCGTGCTGGCGCAGCAGCAGAGCCTGTTTGAGATCAAGATCCAGTAAGATGCAGCAACGTCAGGCTGATGATTGGTTGAGTTGGTGTGCGGCAGGTGAAGAATAGGTGGTATCTTGGGGTACAGGAAAGCGCAGGTCTTTGCGTAGGTTTCTCGTTTCCAAGATTCCCTCCAAGTCTTTCATCCTATCTCCGTCTCTCTCTTGCCACATGCCTCCTTCCTCCTTCATGCCGCCTATGCATTGCATCCTCCACACAGCGTGCTTGGTACACGATGACAGCCCCCGTCCTCCCCTCGTTGCGTGTCTACAGATACGTCTCCTCCCCCATCCTTCTTCCTCTCCACACCCCTCCTCTCACGATTCCCCTCCCCGCCCTTTCTCTTTCACTCATGTCGCCGTCGGGTATCCTTAAGTTGCACGTGATGTAAGGGTGGGGTCGGGTACGGAAGCTACAGTGTGCCGGGGGAGGAAAGGGAAAAGCCCACGCGCACCGTGTGGAACATTAATGAGGCGACGCGTAACCTGGAAGTGAAGTTTGATGCATCCGCACTCATGTGCAACCACTGCCATCTGCATGTTTCTCTATCCATGTGGTGGACGTGTGTGCCGTGTGTGCGCCTGGCCTTTGTTTTTTTGTGTGTGGGGGGTACGTAAGAAGGCATGTGTGATCTCGCATTGATGAGAACAGCGACGCAGGATGCATCGAAGCGGAAGGTAAGGAGAGGGCATGGTAAAGTAGGGATCGCGGGTAATAGGAGTAATGGATGGATGGGGTGGAGACGTGAGTTTCTTTGCATCTGCAAGTTCATGCGGAGGGCAGAACGGGGTGACTGACCGGGCCAGCAACTTTGAGTTGCGTCCCCTCTGCACCTCTCACCCTCCCTTCTCTTCCTCTTCTCGCTTACCCCACTCTCACTCACTTCTTTAGCCTTCCCCCCCCCACCTCCCTCTTTCAACCTTACTCCTCTACCTTCCATCCCTGTAATGCAGCGTTACTCCGACTCACCCCTACACAGGTGCATGCGCATCGATGCAAGCACCTGCGCTTGCGCCTGAGTTGGCGCTTACGTGAGTGTCTTCTCTCACAGTGCCCTTCTCTCGCTTCCCCCTTTAGCTCTCTTTTGTTTTTCTTCGTTCGTTAGGCATAATCAAGGCGAGTTAGCTACACGCGCACTGAAACGTAAGTGATCGGAGCAACGGGAAGGGAGGGCGTGTGGCGCGCACTCGAGATGGAAAGGAAGAGAGGGGGTGTGCCGGGCTGTGAGAACAAATGGTGTTCTTTGCGCCCTCTCTTTCCCCTCTCGCGTATCGGTCCACCGCCTGTGCCCCTCCTTCCCTCTTCTCGGTCCATTACAGCGATTACCAACGACAGAGAACGTGGTATACAAGGAAAGGGGCTGGCAACACCCCTTCACCCTTCCACGCCTCTATTTCCATCACTGTTGCGCAGCGAACAGCAGTGTCGACACAAGGAGGGTAAGCCGTACTTTCCGGAGCCCTATGTGCTCTCTGTCGCCCCCTTTTCTGCTTTTCCTCCCTCTCTCTCTCTCTCTGTGTCTGAGCGACACCGCATTGTTGCGCACTCGCCTCCCTCCCTTACGTGTTCCCCGCCTCCCTTCTCTGTGCTCCCTGTACGCAACCCCAACGCGCACCCTTCGCAGGGACTTTCCAGTAACTCTCTCCTCGAAATAATAATCGGGGCCTTCCACTGACCCACTCATCACGCCACGGCTCACATAAAAGGTTATAGCAGCCCCTCCCTATTGCTGTCCAAGAGAAAGCCGCAAGCATGCGCCGTTTGTCTAGCCAGCTTATCTGCACCGCCGCCGCGCCCGCTTTGCGTCCGCCGGTGGAGCGAAGAAGTACGACCTGTTCGGCTACGAAGTGGACACGAACACGGCGCCGTGGATCGAGAAGGTGAAGAAGTGCCAGTACTACGACGAGGCCGGCGAGGTGCTGGTGAGCATGAACGTGAAGAACTGCCCGCCAGACCTGGAGACCTACAACGCGACACTGCAGAGGATCTTCGAAGCGCCGAGCAAGCAGGACAAGCCGGTGGATAACGAGAGCAAGTTTTGCGCGATGATGGACCTGATGGAAGAGATGCAGCACCGTAACAAGGTGAAGCCGAACGAGGAGTCGTGGACATGGGTGATGAAGGAGTGCGTGAAGAGCGGGCAGTTCCGCCTCGGCTACTGCGTTGCGAGGCTGATGGAGTCCGAGTTCAAGAGGGCGCCGGAGGACCTTGTGAAGCAGAACGAGGAGAACGCCATGAAGGCAAAGGCGGACGGCAAAGAGCACCCGAGCGTGCTGGCGCAGCAGCAGAGCCTGTTTGAGATCAAGATCCAGTAAGATGCAGCAACGTCGGACGCATGTACTACTTTCCTCCTTTTTTTTGGTGGGAAGGGGGGGCAGGTTGTAGAGAGTACTGTTGCGCAGAATGCACCGCATCTGTTCGTGGACGACGCAACTCTTGTCTGTATCGTCAAGGAGAGAGAGGGGGGAGACAACAACGGTGTGCGCTGGATAGTTGTGAGGTAGGAGGAGGCATGTGCGGGTGCCTTTCTTCGCCACTGTGCCTGCTGTGTATGGTGACGCTACTCACAGAGGATTACGTGGTGCTGCGTGCAAGGATGGCAGAGGTGCGCACGTGTGTGTGTGTGGTGTGTGTGTGTGTGAGTATCAGCCCTCTCGTAGGCTGCAGGGAGGGCAGCTTCAGGGGTTAGGGAGAACGAAAGACTGTCGCGAGTAGCCTTCCTCGATCTCCTGTTGCGATATCCACTGACCCAACTTCTACTTTCCCACTGCCGCCACCACCTTTCCCCCGCTCCTCATCATGGCAAAGACATTAATCAGCTTGGCTCGGTCCGTGTGGAGGAGGAGGGGGGGCGGCGGCGTACCCCACCGCCCCCCTCCTCCCTCTGCCTCCTTCTTGTTCTTCACGTCATGCCTCGCTCATGTTCCGGTCTCTTCGTCTTCTCCCCCCTTCCCTGGCTTGCTCGTTCCCACTTGATGGTGGCACGAGAGGTGGAGGCGGGGTAAGTTGGTCGGTCGCAGGAGGGGGTAGTGTCGCGCCTGCGGCCCCACCCCTGCCGCCGCTTCTCCCTCTCTGCACGTCTTCATGTAGCAAGGAGGCCAGGGGGACATCACGTAATGTAGGAGGACGAGCAAGCACACCACACACACACACACGCACACTTCATCTCGGTCTGTATTTCTCTCCGATATCTTCTCCAGCGCTCTACTGCGTGCACGTGTGGCCGGTGGAGAGGAGAGGTATGCACTCATCACTTTATAACAACGGCGGCACTTAGTGGGTTCGCTCTCAGGGAATGAGGAAGGGCGCAGAGGATACGGATGCGGAGATGATGAGGCGTGGGTGCGTGTCGGACGTCATGTGGGCTTCCTCAAGAGGAAGATAGATTCTTATGCGCCATGATTTCCCTTTTTATCTTGTCGCCGTGTAAGTACGGTGTGGTGTGTATCCTTAGCAGTAGCAATGCAGGAAACGCAACCCTAGAGGGCGAGGCAAACACACCCGATTGTCCCCGGTGTTACTCACATGATGATGACCAATGGCAGAAGCGTGGAGTCGGCGATAAGGTGGTGAAGGGAGTGAAAGTGTACCCGTCCGCCCACCCTCTCCTTCTCTTCCTCTTCATCTCCCTCGCTCCTCGCTGGCGAAGCTCGCAAAGCACACCCGCACACATGCTGACATAGTGGGCTGCACCACGCTGAGGTGACACATTTCGAATGCATGCGTGTGCAACGCGTGGACGTGTCAGTGCATCGTACAATCGAATTCATGTGAGTAGTGCGCATGCAAGTCAGCCAACAGAGCCCACGCTTATCTCCTAACACCCTCACTTGCGCTTTTCCTTTGTTGCTCCTCTTGTTGATAGTGTCGTGCAAACAGAGAGAGTGAGTGAGTGAGGTACATCCAGCATACTCAGCAGCTGCGCATATTGGCAACGCTGTGACGCTGCACCTTCTTCTCTGCATTACCTCACGTACACAGATACAAGAACCACACGCCCTGAGCGCCAGCTGCACACGCTCGCTCCGATACGTTGACTGCACGTCAGAAGCGTAGGCGAAGGCGCTGCTCGAGCTTCAGCTCCACTTCTCCGTCTCCTTCTATGAGGCAACATATTTCTTAGCCCCCCCCCCACCCCCACTCCGTCCTCTACCATTCATTGCCAAGGCGTAGGCTCGAAAATCGAGCGAAAGGCTGAGCTGCAGTGTCGAGCCAAAGATGCCCTCGCGAGTAGCAACGCGCGCAGTACGCCTCCGTCGGTCACCGCGCGCTGCGGCACACACGGAGCGCATGAGGTTGCTCACTTACCCAATGGCGCTCGCCCAGCGAGGTGCTACAATGCCGCTCATCCACAGTCCTACCATGACCTTGACCACAGTGGCTTTCCCGCAACGCGGCTTCTTGCGGACACACTAAGCTGCTTCAGCAAGGGCGGTGGTGGCGGCGGGGCTCGACTACCCCCTCCGGCCAGAGCGCACGACGACTTCATGGGAGGCTCGTCTGATGTAGCCGCGGCCAGCGAAAAGGATGACGGCGCCACCGCTGCGCAGACGCTCCCGGCCCGCGCCGATGGGTGCGAGATACTGACGAGCTCTGCATCGCCTCCATCCACCGCAGCAACAATATCAACCGCATCAACTCCTACATCGCAACGTACAGGCTCGACGACCCACAGTGGCGTCCGCTACTGCTGCCGGAGGTGCACGTTTTACCCAAGGCGCGCACCAGCAGACCGACATGCCGAAGACCGCAGATGCACAAGGGCAGCAGAAAACAGAGAATCACACCAATCCTGTTTCTTCCTCGACGCCACTGAGTACCGTGGATGGCTATGACGTCTTCATCGACTACAACAAGCTCACCACACTGGAGCTCATGTCGCGGCACTCCAACTATGCACTGCGACACCTCGTCCAGAAGGGCCACGCCATGTACCTGGTTACCTTTGCCCAGCACTCAGTAGTGCAGATGCGCGGTTTGGTGGAGGCGTCCTACGTGAGGTGCGCGTACGGCATTCGCGGTGAGCGGCTGCGCACGCACATCATCCACACCGGGCCCGTTGACGTGCGCGACGTGCTGGAGATACATCCCAAAACGCTGAGTGTGTCCTTCAACTTACAGAAGCCACACGTGCGCCGCGGCGTGGTGGCCGTGTCCACCGTGGAGGGCTACGGCACCTGGTTTCAGCGAAAGCCAATGCTCTGGCAGCGCACGCGCCGCATCGGTGCTCTGCAGAGCCAGATGGGCTGCTACGACTACCAGCTGTGCGACAGTGCCGAAGTGGGGCGGCTGCGTCCGTACGAAGTCTCGCTGCTCGCGCCGCACGTGCGCCTGGTCGGCGCCCAGGGCGGGGCCAACGCTGTCGCCCTTGTCGCCTCCTCGCAAGTTGCCCAGAACGAGCGGCTTTACATGGGGCAGTTTGAGGCACCGGTGCTCACCGCCGTGGACGCCGTGCATCAGCTGATCCATCGCATCGCAGTGCACCATCAACTACTGCGGCCTGCAGTGGCGGAGGAAGCCGGTGGTGACGCTGCTACATTTGAGGATCTTCGGCTACAAGAGCTGCGCCGCCTCGCCGGGATGGAGCGCTTCCTCCCGGTCAGCTGGGTGACCCGCACTCCACCACCGTACGTGCCGCTCGAGTCAGACCTTCCTTTCCGCATTCAACTCTCCCGCCCCGCTGTGATTCGCACCGATGTGCGTCGCGGGCCAACCCGTGGCAAGGAGAACAGTAAAGTGGCGGTCGCCTTTCCAACCGGCGGCTCCGTCGGCTCGCCATTTGTGAAGGGGGTGCCGTTGAGCCTCTTCGAGTACAACATCCACCAGGGCGTGGACCACTACATCTTTGACGACGCCCCTAGCGCACGGCCGCTCAAGTGGTGGAACCAAAAGTCAAACATGCCGTACAGCGGCTACGTGTACGGCGTGCGAAGCGGTCTGCTCGACTACGTGGAGCCGGCTGAAAAACTACCGAACCCACTTGCGCCACTCACCACACCCGAGACGTCGGCTACTCCTGTGAAGTCGGCGCGCCCGCGGAAGAAGCGTGTTGCCCGCGCACGGCGGCATACCTCTTCTGGAGGCGGTACTGGGGTGGTGGCAAGTGACGCCCACTCTCTGCGACAGGTGAAGCAGCAGACGCAGCTCAGCGGGCAGCACCGAGCGCTTCTTCTTCATCGCATCCAGATAATGCCGAGGACGATATGCCGCTGAACCTGGCGGCGGAGGAGCTAACTGCTGGCAAAGAAGAGCTTAGCGGGTACGAGGACGGCAGTAGGCAAGAGGCAATGCTGGCCTGGGCTGAAGATGGCATGGACGTGTCCTTGGCCTCTCGGCCACCCCTGCATATGCTTGTGGCGCCTACCACGGCTGCTCAGCGGCGTCTCAGGCGGTACGCAAAGCCGTCGTCATCGCTGCCAGCTGCTGGTGCTGCGTCCACTCCATCGGCAACGCTGGCCAGTCGAGCGGATGTCCTGCTGCGCCGGCAGATGCGACTTCGGCTAAAGCAGCGACGACAAAATGCGCAGAGTGTGTCACCGTCACCGCCCGAGGACGCTGCGCGTCCCCCTGGCGGTACCTCTGGCGAGAAAACGCCGTAGGACACATGTGCGCGTGTATCGCTAAGTATTTAGTGCTCCTGTTCTTTTCCTTGCCTCGCCACTTTTGTGCCGGTGCATCGGTGAAGAGCGCGCGCCCATCTCCCTGATTAAGCACCTAAGCCGCAGGATGAAACGAACCCCTTGGTGAAATATCGGCCCTCCCTCCTTTTCCTCCCACCTTTGCCTCAATCGTGTGTATGCATGGAGAGGTAACGGCGTAGGCGCAGAGGCCAACGCTTCAGTAGACGCGGAGGGTAGTCACAGGGGACCAGGATTACTATGCATGACGAAGTTCTTCCTCTCTCCCTCTCCGCATGCACCGGCCCTCTTCTTTGCACTGAACACCTTATTGTCTTTCACCCCCCCCACACACACACACACTGCACTCTATTTTACCCAACGGCACACGCATACACCCCGAATGTTTCCTCATTGATTACCGCTTTATCTTCTGCAGCTGGGTTCGCCTTCCTCATCCACGCAGCCCTCATTTTCTCGCCGTTGTCTACAGCATACGCGCACGCCCCAACCCATTCGAATTTCCATCATGATGTCCTGCTGCAAGATGGAGGCCCCGTACCCGCATGCAGGGTCGGATGAGAAACGCATCGTCTTTGCCCTCGACCCCAAGGGTGATGATGCGGAGCGGGATCAGTACAGACTGCAGCTCATCCCTGGCCGCATGTTGGAGATGTCGCGCAACGATGCAGCGAATCATCAGATACTCAGCGGCAGTATTGAGCAACACACCGTAGAGGGTTGGGGCGCCCCGTTCTTCCACGTGAAGCTAGCGAAGGAAGCCGCCTCCACGCTCATGCAGGTCCACACTGAGGACCACGGCGAGAAATCTCGAAAGTTTGTCGCCCTGTCGAACACACCTCTGGTCCCGTACACAAGCCGCTATCCGGTCGTAGTGTATCTGCCCAAAGACGCGGAGCTGCGCTACAGCATCTGGTGCGGAGGCGAGCAGATGCAGGCGACCACGGAGTGAGATATCCGCGTCTTCTATCACTCTCTCGCTGCACCTCCCATCTCAGCAGGTCGTCCTCTCCCTGCGTCTCCTTTTTTCCTTTGCGTGTGCGTAATGTGTGTGCCACTCGCCAGGGCACCCCCTCCCCTCCTCCCCAGTGCTCAGCAGCCACCCCAACATATCAGGCGCCTACCGTTTCGTTTTCTTCTCTTCACCTACGCACCGCGAAGGACGGCTCATTCCGTCAACCTTTTCGCTTTTCTTTGTTTGTTTGTTTTGTTTGCCTTGTGGCCTCGTGCCGCCGCTGTGCGTGATGGGTGCCGTCTCCCTCTTCTTCTGTCTCTTCTCTTTTTCTCTGATCGCGTTGTAGTAGAACTGGGCATGTGTGGGTGCGTGCGGATGCGTGTTGCTGCTGGGGCTCTCCTCCTCCTGTGCTGTTGTCGCCTCGCCAACTTCTGTTCTTTCTCGTCAGTTTGGGTGTCGGGCACATGCGAACAGCAGCGAATGACACACACAACCACAAGTTTGGGTGTACGTAAGCATCGCTACCCCCCCCCCTCTCCCGCTTCGTCCTCCTCCTGGTGGGTGGGTGGGTCGAAGACACGCGCTTTTCTCTGTTCCCACCTCGTTGTTCACCCCAAGGACAGGCGAGACGAACCACACAAGCAAATACACCTGCAAAGAGACCACAGGCGAGGGAATTTGGCGCGACGCAATGACAGCGGATGTAAGCCCAATAGGGGGAGAGGGAGGGGAAGGAGGCGCGTGTCTCACCATGAAAGCCCAATGCATCCATGACAGAGACAGGCCTACACACCTACGCGCAGAGGCCACAGCACCGCTGCCGTCTCTTTTGGTTGCTGACACACCAACCTGGCTAGCCCTCTCCACACCGCATTCAGGACCTACGTGGGTGTGATGTGGTATGGTGCACGGCGGGGAAAACATGGTTGTTATGCAGAGTGCGGGAAGAACACAACCGTCGCTGGATAAGATCAGTAACACGTGCGTGTTGGGTGTGGCCGTCAAGGTGCTCTAAGGAAGTCGATCTTGATGTGTCCTTTAGCGTTCGTGTGAGGCCTCTTCGTGAAGACTCGCCGCGTTTGGTTTTGTTCGACTCTGCAGTCGGGTAACTGCTCTCTTGTCTTGAGAGACGCGCGTCCTACTCCCTTTCACTCTCCCTCCCCCTACGACGGAAGACGCGCCGATGATGCTCAGATCAGCCATGCCCCGATGAATATTGGTATGTATACCCACACGCCTGTGCTCTGTCGGCCGCTTGCCAACCCTCACTTCCCATCTCTGTCCCGCTCTGCTCCCCTGTGCCCTTTCAAGTCTCCTCGTGTCACGCACGCACACACACACGCACACACACACCACACGCACACACACACTCACACGCACACACATCACTCCACTCACACGCACACACACACACCAAGATCTCTCAGTAGGTGAGGCAGAGGCAGCAGTCAGGACGTCGAGCGCCGTAGCCGTGCGCATCTCATCATCCCTTTCCCGCAAACTTCTTCCTTTTGATTCTTCTCTGCTGCCCTCGCTCTACCACGGGGAGAACAGCGGTGAGCGAGGAGAGGGGTGCCATCTCCATCGCCCCCTCAGTCTTTACACCAGTGCGTCTCATGTGCGCGCACCGTGGCACACGGACAGCTGCTCATCGCCCTGCCCAATCCTCTCTGCGCGCCCTCGATGCGCGTTTGCAGATGCTGCGGGCAGAGGCGCGGACAGGCCTGGGCTCGCATGATGTGCGGCGAACACTCATCAAGGAGGAGCTTCGACCGCTTGCGCCACCTTGCGTTGCTTGCGGTAGTGGTGCCTCATATGACCCAACAGCGCCGCCGCTTGCCAACGGCTTTGCGCAGTCCAGATCCATAGCTGCGTCAGCAGGAGCCGACGGCGACATCGCCGACATACCGTCCACGTGGCTGGAAGGCAATTTTCACCTCAAACCAGTTGTCGATGAAGGTGAAGCGGTGGCCGTGTCTACCGGCGCTGCACCTTTGCCACCAGCCTCTAGCAATGTACTCCGCACGTATCAGGCGCTGTGCACCGCCGCCGAGGAGGTGGACTACGACTTGTTGTACGAGGAGGGACTGCGGCAGGTAGAGGAGAGAGATGGTGAGACGGGACTGGCGACCACCTGGCGAACGCGGCGTTGCCCATCGGTGCCGCTGTTTTTCAGTCTAATGACGATGACGGCCTCAGCGGGGGGCAGCGAGGCACGTGGGGACCGTCCGGTATTGCCGTGCCGTGCAGCTGCCTTGCACGACTTATACACAAAACCACCGTCGCGGCCGCTTGCGACTGGCCGCCTTTCCGCTGCACTTTTGGCCTCTCGGCCCGCCTCGCAGGCGTCCATCATGTCCGCCGCGGCATCGTCGGCGATCACCACCACCACGAGCAAGGTGAAAGCGCCGGTGTCGCGCTCGAATGGCAGCAGTGGTAGTGTTGGTACACTCTCCTCTCTATCAGCGGAGGGCACGGCGGTAGTGCACAACTACGCGGCAGCGTTCACGGAAGCGCTCCGCCAAGTTGTGCAAGCGCAGCGTCGCTATGCAAGCGGGGTAGGAGGGGACCCACCACGGCTGGGTTCGACCTCAGGGACACGGCTTGGGAAAAATGACAAGGAAGGCAACAACGGCCCTGCTGTCCACGAGTGGCGGACGCACATGACGGCGGCTGTGACGTTGGCCATCTGCTCATCATGTCACGCGTGGTTTGAGTGCACGCTGCAACAGCCACGGCGGCTGCCGCCGTCGGAGGGGGTGCAGCAGCGGGCAGCGGGACACGCGGATAGCGTTCCAAGACGCTGCTGTCCTCGTTGCGGCCACCATGTCGACGCCGAAACCGGCGGCGACACACCAACGACTGCTGCTGCGTGGTCAGGACCGCGGTGGGTCTGGCCGCCGTCTGTCAGTACTGCGGGCCTTGATGCAGTTGCACGAGATTCCACTGGAACCTCCACAAGGGCTATTGACCCCACTGTGGTCCGTTGCCTGCAGGAGCCCTTCTCCTCAGCCATGGCAACAAGGCAGCACAGCAGCAGCGGCACAGGTGGCGAACCTTGCGGCACCAACGGTGTCGGCTTCGCAGAAGCCGGCGACGGAGACGAAGAGGAACCCTTCGCTGCGCTGTTCAGACACAGCCAGGCCTCGAAGCTGAGAGCGCAAAAAGAAAGGAGGGACACAATGGGCACCAGTGCTGCAGAGGCACGCACGCATCAGGCGCCGTGGGGCCTCGCTTCGAGGACGCCTCTTCGTCCATCCACAGAGTGGGCTCCAACCACCGTGCCTGAGTGTGGCAGCATAGCCCGTGGGTGCACCGAGACTGGAATGTCGGGCAAAACAATGACCTTCCCTCTACCAGCACTACCCTCTGAATCTCCCCCCTTGAGCGAGCTGGCCGTACCCCCTCGCGAGAACCTGCTGGCCCAGAGCCTTCGCAGTGCCCTCAGCTGCCTTTACTTTCACGAACTATGGGCGAATGCGATGGGGGAGCAGTTGTGAGTAGCCGAGAGGGGGGAGGGTGTGTGTGCGGACGGCCTTCGAACTCGCTGTCGATGCATTGGGGTATGAGAAGGAGCGAAAGGAGGTGTGCAGGCGGCCATACGCACGCCTCCTTTGTTCCTCCACCACCACTGTCAGTGTTCCTCTCCTTCTCCCCATCCCTGCCGCCTCCCCATTGCTCTCCGAGTGCGCAACTCCCGTCGATGGCATGACGCAGCGTTGCCTTCGTTCGCTGTATTTCGTTGGACTACTCCTCTGCACGCTACGCCCCCCCCCCCTCCTCCCCCGCCCACTTTTGTAATGTTTGGCTTGGCTGGAATCGATGTCGTATACATCGCCCCTTTCCGCGGCGCTATGTGGGCCCTCTTCTTCCTCTCCTCCGGGCCTCTTCGCTGCTGCCCCCCTTCCCCCATCACCCTCTGCATCGATGTCAGGGTCCGTGGATGAGCTGCGCGGCTCAACGCAACCGCAAGAGGCCAGACAGACCCTGGGAAAAGAGGGAGAAGAGGACAACAGAAAGCTGAAAGGAGTGTGCGAGCACCTGCTCAGGAATGTGCACTACGCAGAGAAGCACGCATGAGCATGATGATCGCGCACCAACTGCGTTCCGTAGCTCAAGAACCGAAGAGAAAACCCTCAATGGCGAGGGTAATGGCAGGCGTTCGTCTCAGTTCCTACTTGCCTGGCTAGCGCGTGTACGCTATGCATGAAGGGGAGTAAAGGGGAAGGCTCGATGTGCAGTGTGTCGTGTCACAGCGCAGTTCTCTATCGCTGCTTATATCCGATCAATGACACCTCGCACTAGCTTCGCTCCATGCAGGACACGGGGTTGGGGAAAGCACACTGGTGTGTAGGGCTACAGATGTCTGTCCTTCGCCCTTTCTCCCTCTCCCTTCCCTCAGTCACCCCCTCCCCCCTCCCCAAATGACATCACCTGAACACTCACAAGGCCCCAGAAAGACGTCCTTCACTGATGCACTACGTCACTTTGATCTTCTTATCACCCTCCGCTTAATTCCTGCTGCTCTGAATACACACACACACACACACACACACACACACACACACACACATACACACACACACACACACACACACATACACGCCTGTAACTGCGAATGCGCGAGTTGGGGTGGATGGTGATGGCGGCACTGTACACCGCGGCAGTAGTGATTGGTCGTTCATAACACTGCCGCTCTTTCTTTCGCTGTCTCGTCAGGCACGAACTCCTTTCCGTATCGTCCCCGCCTCCCTTCTTTGCTCCTCTCCGTCAGGGAGAGAGAAGAGTGGCACCTGCGAGTGACGGAGTGAGTGCTACGCGTGCACACCCTACAACATATACACGTACATACCCGCGTATTCCGCTATCACTCCTTCACCGACACACACACACACACACACACACACCTTCACACGAACATCCTCGCATTCTCGCACAGCCCCCGCACAGCCCCCGCCTCCTCCTCCTCCTCCTCCTGCCTCTCCCTTTACATCTGCCACTTTTATTATTTCACTTCTCGCGTCCCACCCACAATGGTCAACGGCACCTTCGAGTATGTCTTTCAGCAGGTGCTGTGGCTGATAGGCAGCGCTGCACAGCTCATTGCAGCGATGGGTATCGGTATTAAGTGGATGTTCATGACAGTGCGCTGCGTGACCTTCGCCGCATTGGACTTGATATATTTCATGCCGAACATCCTCTGGTACCTACTCTCGCCGAACATAATCCGCCGCGTGTCATACCGCTCCTCCCGAACGACGAAGCTGCGCAACTTGGAGGCGCTTCTCTCAAAGCAAGTGTGTGCAGACCCGCTGACGAGTGCGGTGCGCTCTAGCACCTTCTCTTGGAATTCCATGAGCAGTCACTCTGAAGCATTCCTGCAGGGAAACTGCGCCACTGGCAGTCTTCGTGCCAGCTCTCCGTCGCTGCCTCTGCCCAGTGGCCCGGAGGTGGACCTGGAAACGGTGGAGCGGTGGGCCTGCGCGATCAACCCGGCCGACGGCACCTTCGTCAACGGGCTTCCGGTGAGCATGACCGACGAGGAGAGTTCTCCGAGCGCATCTCGGCTTAATACGGCCCTGAAGTACAACAATTCCTTCGACGACACGCTCGCCGCTCTACAACGCGTGTACCGTCATCGCAGTCAGCAGCAACAGCAGCAGGGGAAGATAAACTTAGTGGCGTCACATGCAGAGTCGTCATTGTCGCCGGGTTCGGCGTTTCCCGAGGCTTCGAACGAGAGCTTCACGGACTCTGATGATGAGGCCGATGTGGAAGACCGGATGAACCTGCATAACCGCGCCACTCTGGACATCTACCTCCCCGTCCCGCTGGACTCGCTCTTCCGCTTTATGGATCAAGAGCGCAAGTCCAACGAAGCGGCGCCCATGCAGGACTGCAAAAAGTCCCACGACAGCCGCAAAGGCGGTGGCGGCGCGGCAGCGAGGCGACAGCCGCAACATCCGCCACAGGAGCGCCGCTGTAAGCTGCTGCGCAAGCGCTTTCCCATTTTGATCTCCGTCAACGGTGGTGCATGGATCATAGGCTGCTACTTCTGGAACTTCTTGATCGCGCGTCTCTTCGCCGCGCGCGGGTACGTCGTCTTCTGCCCCGACTATCGCAACTTCCCGCAGACAACGATGGAGGGCATGACGCTGGACGTCTCAGACGCCATCGCGTGGGTGTTGAACAACGCAGAGCGCTACAACGGAGACCTGAACAACGTAACGCTCATTGGCCAGTCTGCCGGTGCGCACCTGACGATGATGTCGCTGCTCTCTCAGGCGCAGCTCTCTGCGTATCGGAGCAACGCCGAGCAGGGCATCTACGAAGGTGTCCCACCGCCGTCGGACGTCGCCTACAACGTCCCCCGCTACAACCCGCGTGAGTCGATTCACCGCTACGTCGGCCTAAGCGGCATCTACAACGTTGGCGGTCTCGTGAGGCACTTCGACCAACGAGGACTCTACCGGGACGTGCTGTACCAAATTGCCGGTGGAAAGGCGCACATAGCGCGCTACACGCTGAACGCCTACTTCGATGACCGCCGCAGTGGCGACACGGGCGAAGTGCTGCCGGACAACATCTTCGACTTCTTCCCGCAGCGCATGTTCTTCATTCACGGCGACGCAGACAAGAGCGCACCCCTCACGGAGAGTGCGAACATCGTTTACATCATGCGCAACGCGCAGCGGGACGCGATTGTAAAGGCCATTCAAGAGAACCCAGAGGCTGCCAAGACGCTGCCGAAACCAGTGACCATCGAGTACATCCTCATCCCCGGCGCTACGCACACAGACTCCATCATCGAGGAGCCGCTCTGTGGCAACAGTCACATCGTCGAATTCTTGTCCTACTACGACATCGACGATGACGAACGTCGACACGCGCAGTTGACCGGGAGGACAGCGACGGCGGCGCCCATCGGCAAAGACGGCGGGGCAAGCGTGACAGATGGGGCGCACTCCCGAACGTCGAGTGTGGCCGCGAGCAGTGCAGCTGGTGGCGTTACTGACGGCTCTAGCTCCGTGTCGAAGCTAATGGACCTGGAAGCCATCTCGAAGGGTCTGAGTCCCGTGCTGGGTGGTATCTCGCCGGAGGTACACTACAAGTTCCCGATCATTCCCGCCACACGACCGGACGGTTTCTTGCTCTCCCCGTGCCCGTCCTCCTCGCGCAGTAGGCTGATGCGGCTCGCCAGCTACATCTGCCCTTTTTGAGGCGAGAACGCAAAGATGCTCTCACGGTGGCGTGTGCGTGTGGGGGTGTGGGGGTGTGCACCCGTCAAGCAGTTGTCCAGCTCCGCTTCTCTCCCTCCCGCCTCTCCCTCATCCTGCTCATTAGCTTTGAGTAGGACGTATGATGCCCTTGATTGCCTCTCTCGTAGCGACAAGGGGGAAGCCGAGGGAGGACGGCGCGCGTACGTGCGTCAGTCACTTGCATGCAGTCAGCTAGGGTGCAGCAGCCTGTGCCGTGATGATACTGTCCGCTCCATCGCTGCTCCTCGATGGCCCTTTCCATCTTTGGTGTACACACCACATCTTCGTTTCTTCGCATCGCCTCGCTCGCCTACGGCTTCCTTACAAGTCTGAGTGCGTGGCATGATAGAGCGGAGTGCAGGTGCATTAGGTCGGCGCTCGTGTGGACCTCTGTTCCTATGCTCAAGTGGCGGCTCCTTCTGCCTCCCTCCCCCCTCCTCTCTTCCTCTCTGTGCTTGCTCGCGGGGATCCCCTGTACCGTTGTGCTACGACTCCACGTGACTACACCCACCTCATGCATTGCTCCGGGGCAGTGCTCTCAGCCAGTTCGCTGCTGCAGACCTCTTTCCCGTGAGTGGGAAGGCGGCCAATGGAGCTGTGAAGTGGCCCATTCCGCTTCCGCATTGAGCCGCCCCCCTTCTTTTCCCCCTCCCTCTTCGCTTACGTTGTTCTGTGCCACTGTGCGTCTTTGAAATTTCCTGGCGCATGGCGGTGACGGCATCGCACTTCATGCGCTACGCTGCGCATCGCCTTCTCTTAGAGAAGTGGGGCTCTACGTTTAGCGTGTGTGCACGTGCACGTGTGATTGCATTGTTACCCCCTTTCGCCCTCCTGTCCCCTCACGCTGCCCCTCCCTCCCCCTCTCTCTCCTCCTCCTCCTCCTCCACCGCGTCCTCGTTTTCTCCCCTCGCGCCTTCTCTCAAACGCCATCCGCCAACGCACACCCAACACGCGACATGAAAGTAATAAAATTGAAAAGCTCACACATCCACATCTGCTCACTCCTCGTATACTATAATCTAGGCTCTCTCTTTCTCTCTTCTCCGCCCGCCCGACATCGCCGCGAGCCCCCCCCCTTCTCCGTCGTTTCTGTTGACACCATCATCACTAGCCGCACGTCACTCACCCATTAGTGTTGGTTTTTACCCCCACCACAGTCATCCTTCAGTTGTTTCTCTCAGCTCTTCACCTCTCTGTCACCTCAGCCTTTCCGAGTCCGCGTCTACTTGGACCGTTTACAGTAATCACTGTTGCGATTGTAACTGCTCTGGGGGCTCGTGCGCGCTGCTATTTTCACCCCCTTCCCGCTCCCTTATCACTTGCTCCGGCACTCACGTCCACGGTGGCAGAGGTGCACACGCAGCCAAGAATACGTGCGGTGTGGGCACCCGAACTCATCTTGCTTGCTCTCCCTCCTTTCCGCTGCTCTAGTCATTTGCCCTTCATCTCGAGCATCTTCCGGTGAGTTCAGACAAAGCGATCTCTTCTCACGTGCGGTTGTGTGTGCACCGCCCCTCTCTCCACCTCTTACCTCTCCTTCAAAAAATTGTCTCGCCAGTGCGACATTGCTCTCAGAGTCATTTGCTCGCTCTCTCTCTTGCTAAATTACTGGTTTATCTCCTCACACTCATCGTCACACAGCGTGCAGAGGAGGAGAGGGGGGAAACGCCAAGAAGGGAGGGAAAGACGCGCACATGCCACACAAGGAGAACACGTGGTCTCGCTGTACACACACACACACACACACACACACACATTATACATTACCAGGCACAGGCGGAGAAGAAACTTTCTGTAAGAGCGAATTTCCGGCGCCCGTTCGTGTTGGCGTGTCTGTGAGTAGTGCGTGGGCACCTCTCTCTTTCCTTCTCCGTCGCGAGTAGTGGCGCTTGTGGTGGGAGCTGCGCGTCTTAGTTATCGGACTCGAACTCAGTTGCAACAGGCAAATAAGTAAGACGACCCGCACACACGCACACGCATGCGTACACTCGTGTTGAGTTGCCCGCTTTTCGTTGTTTTGTCTTTTCGCTTCTCAAGATCGCCGTTCACTGCTGTTGGACGGAGATTTTTCACGGCATTGCTGCCCTTCTCTCTCTCCCTGTGTGTCTGAGCGTCCGGTCTTCTTGTCTGTCTCTGTGCACCCGTGTGCCGGCACCCACGGCGTAGGAGGGGCTCCGCCATCTTGCTGAGCCGCCCCCTACATACATCTCTATATATTCCCCCCTCTGCGCCTGTCCCGGACGCAGACCCGTACTATCCTCTACTTCCTTCCCAGTCTTCCCCTCTCCAGTTCTGTGCGTGTCCTTCACACACACACACACACACACACACTTTCCTCTTTCACTGGGGTCCGCTCTTTCTCTTTCTCTTCCTTGCTGCTGTTATCTTGAGCTCTGGCGGCACTTTTGCCTAAGTGTTTTGTTGTTGGGGTTCTTTTCTGCCCGTCCCTCTCCCCCCCTGCTTGTTCACACGTGGAAGGGTGAAGGAAGTGTGCAGCACAGAGACAGCTTGTGTTGGTGCGTGACTGTGAGTGTGTGTTCAGCATCACCGCCCACCTTCTTCTCTCACCTCTCCTCCTCATTTTTTTCGCTCTGTGCGTGTGTGCTGCGTCAACTGAGAGGCTGCAGTGTCATTGTTGCCTCTCTGTATCACCGCGACGTGTATTACCTTCCACCCCCCACCCTGTGTCTTTCTCACCACCCTTTTCCTTGGGGGCGGTGGGGGGGGTCTATCTTCGACCGTTTCGCCAACTCCTTCGTGTGTTGGTAGTCTTTTACCTCCCACTGTGACTCATCAAGTCGGTGCCCTTTCAGTCTTCTCTTGTCATTCCTTGTGTTGCGTGGCTAGCGTGTTGCACTTCGTGCTCGACCGATTTCCCTCCGCCTCCTTCCCCCCCCCTCTCTCTCTCTGTGCGCTTGATATATTCGCCAACACCTACTCGCACGGCGTTCGCTAGCGTCAGGTGTTTTCGACAGCACCACTGCCCCCTCCCTTGTTCGTACGTCTGCGCGTTGCACCCGCACCTTCTCCGCCTCCCGCCGCTTCCCAATCGTGTCCTCATCACGACTTACAGTCACACAAGAAAGCGACACAAGCGAGCACGGACTGCGCTGGTGCTCGCGTGCGCACGTCAGTGGACATCGGTCAGTGGGCACTTCTTTGTTTGCGTGTTTTCTTCGTTTTTGTCTGCGGTGTTTGCCCCCTCGAGTCTGTGCGGTGAACGAGCCTTGTTGTCCTCATCTCAGCCTTCATTGCCCCTTCCCCCCCCTCCCCCTCCCCCTTGTTAGCCAGCCAAGAAGAGCCTCGCACAGAACCGAATACACAAGACGGCGTTGTCGTCATCTTTTGGTGCCACTTGTACCGCTGTCGTAGTTCGCTGCAGGCCATTCGACGTAGTGGTGAGAGGAAGGGCGGGGCTAGTAAAACACGCAAGCACAACAACGCCTCTTCCCCTCTCTATAAACCAGGCGACGTTCCCCCGCCACCCCCCCCTCCACCCTCGCCTCTCCTCTGCGTGTGTGGCTCTCTCGCCCTCTTCGATTGTATCCGTTGAGACGTGCGCTTGTGGTCTCTGCTGGGAGGCGACGAGACCGCAGGCGCACCAAGGGAGGAAAGCGAACAGAGAGCCACACACGCAGAGCCCTCTTCTTGCTTTCCCCGTCGCGAGTGGCCTGTTTGCTTGTTTCTCTGTGTACCCCCCTGTGCGTGTGTAGAGAGCGGGGCCGCCTTGACCTGTGCCCTTCGAGGCTTGGCGGTTTCCTCACTCTCCGAGATTGCTCTCGGTATCTCGCTTCGTTTCGCTCTAGACCCCTTCCTTCTCCCCCCCCCCCCTTCGACCTCTCAGCCTGCGCTGCAGATGTTGCCGTATGCTGTTCGGCAGCTGGTGTGGATGCTCACCAGTGCCCTGCAGCTACTCTACGCGCTCAGCACAGGAGTGGTGTGGGTGGCGCAAATGCTTCGACTCTTTGCCTACAGCGCCTGTGTTGCGGTGTGCTTCATCCCGCACTGCTGGTGGTACCTGACCTCTCCCAACATAATCCGCCGCGTGTCGTACCGCTCCTCCGAGAAGACGAAGCGGCGCAACATCCTGCGCGTGCTGGAGGCGGAAGGCGTGGACCTACGCGAGGTGCTGCGCAAGGACTCCATCGTGCAAGCCATGCAGCCACCACACCAGGTGCAGCTGTCATCGTTCTCAGCCGTTGCGCTTGCGATGGCACGTCGTCGACGTCGTCTAGAACTGCGGCTGCCACCGGACAGAAGGATGGGGCAGGCAAAGGTTGCACTGGTTGCCAGTCACGACAGCGGCCAGCGCGCGGTCCACTCACGCCACGCCACCACCGCCTCGTGCCGTGCAGGTCTCCGTCCTTGGCGTGCAGGGAAGGCGAGGAGGAGGCGCCTGCCGTGGTCAAGCGCATGCGTGGCTTCAGTGGCGACCACAGACTACCCCATGCGATCGACGGCGAGATTGATGATCGCGCTCTCTCCCTGCAGTATCCCGCCTCCTTATCATCCCCTCTGCGGGACGGGGAAGCCTCTGGTGGGGGTGTGATCAACGCACGCAACGTGGTCTCAACAGCGAGCCGTTGGGCCGCGAATCCCACAACTGCGACAAGATCGCCGTCGTATCCTCGTCTTTGCAGCGCCGCTCCCACCCATCACCTTCGCACTCGGTGCTCAATGGGCCACGTTACGGCGGAACCGATGCCTCGACGTGCGATCCGCACAGCGTCATAGCGCTTGAGCAACTGGTGGGCACCGCCACATGCAACCTGAACCCGGCAGACGGCTCTGCCATGCCAGCTTGCCTCTGCGCCGGCCCCAGCATCACCAATTACGGCGGTTCTCCATCGGAGACACCGTTGCGCAGCGCTCACGAGAGCCAAAAGGTTGGAGCAGCAGCAGGAGGCTCACAGTGGCCCCTCCGTGGCTAACGCGGCACGCGCCAAGGTGCAAAGTAGTCGGCCATCAAGCAGCGGAACGGAAAACCAACCTCACAAACTTTGGCGTAGTGCGCTGGTGATGAAGCTGCCACCACACGCGCAGCGCCGGCTGATAGTACGGAAGAGCCGATGAGCAGGTGCAACCTTCTTGGCAGCCAGCGGCATGTGTGGGCGTATGAAGGCTGCCCTGTGTACTACGAGACACTGCCCAAGGCGAGCCCCTCGAGCGATCCGATGCTGCGAGATATGCTGGCCGCCTTTCACGACGCGGAGGGGTTGAAGGTGACGGAGGGGCTCTCACAGGACGATCACCGTTCAGGGCCGCATTCACGCCGCCAAACCGGCGGCGCGACAGCGAGGCGACAACGTCGGCGATGTGGTGCACCCCGCAGCACCGCCGCGGGCGTGCAAAGCACGAAGCGTCGGCACATGCGCTACGCACGCCGCACGCCCGCACCTTCTCCGAAGAAAACTTCTTCGTCGATCTCGACGAGGAGGACGAGGAGGATCGCATGAACCTGCACAACCGCGCTACGGTGGACATTGTTCTGCCAGCGCCCCTCGATACCATCATGAAGACGCTCCAGTACGCACAGCAGAGCAAACGGCTCCGCCGCAAGCGCTTTCCCATTGTAATTGATGTCTCGGGGGTGATGTGGATCATTGGCAGCCACCTCTGGAGCACCATGATAGCCCGGGTTCTGGCCCAGCGCGGGTACGTCGTCTTCTGCCCCGACTATCGAAACTTCCCGCAGACAACGATGGAGGGCATGACGCTGGACGTCTCAGACGCCATCGCGTGGGTGTTGAACAACGCAGAGCGCTACAACGGAGACCTGAACAACGTAACGCTCATTGGCCACTCCGCCGGTGCGCACCTGACGATGATGTCGCTGCTCTCTCAGGCGCAGCTCTCTGCGTATCGGAGCAACGCCGAGCAGGGCATCTACGAAGGTGTCCCACCGCCGTCGGACGTCGCCTACAACGTCCCCCGCTACAACCGCGTGAGTCGATTCACCGCTACGTCGGCCTAAGCGGCATCTACAACGTTGAAGGTCTCGTGAACCACTTCCAGGCAAAGGGCCTCTTCCGGGACGTGCTGTACCAAATTGCCGGTGGACGGGACCAGCTAGCGCGCTACTCTATCCACGCCTACTTCGATGACCGCCGCGGTGGCGACACGGGCGAAGTGCTGCCGGACAACATCTTCGACTTCTTCCCGCAGCGCATGTTCTTCATTCACGGCGACGCAGACAAGAGCGCACCCCTCGGCGAGAGCTCGTCCCTGGTTGGTATGCTGCGAGCTGCACAGGTGCGCTACACGCAGCGACGCAGTGTGCGCAACGAGGAGGCGCGGCGTCACGCTCAACGCAGCCGTCGTTTGCTACCTGGTGTCTTGGCTGCCGCAGCAGGTGAAGCGAGGAGCAGTAGCACAGCTCCCACAACCGGTGTCTCCACGAGTGCCTCGGCGCGGCGTATCGCAGCGGTGGACTTTGCTAACGTGGGCTCGACCGCCATGACTGCTGCCGAAAGACCATTCGGCGCGGCAGTGAAGCTGACTGACCTCTCGGAGATCATCTTAGTCCAGAACAGCGACCCTTTCGATACCGACGCAGTACCGTACTTGCCGCCGCAGCAGCGGCAGCAGCCCTATGCAACAGACGCCCCTCATTTTTCCATTTTGTCGCCCATGTCCATCAGCCCCATCATCCCTTCCTCACGCGAGGACCGCGCTCAGCCGCCGGTAGAGGTGGGCTTCATCGTGATCTCTGGCGGTGGGCATTCAGACGCCTTTGTGGATGAGTGCGTTGCAGCGAGTCGCAGCTGCTGCGTCGACTTCCTCTGCGACTACGAGTCGGCAATCGACCTCCAAGGCAACACCTCCGAGTCCGTCTCGCACAGACCCGATTGCGAGGGCACCAGTGGCGACCCCCTCAGTGGCTCAGTGTGGACCGCGTCCATGACGGCAGAGGACATGACCCCACTCTTGGGTGCACACGCATCGAAGATGAGCGTGATGCCCGACGCGGTGTTGCCGCTTGCCGTGCCGTACGAAGAGCGCTCGCTGCCACTACGACTGTGCCGAATGATTTCTCCCTTCTAACACTTGCGAAAATGCCCCCCCCCCCCAACACACACACACACACACACACACACACACTACCACCACCCTCCCTAGTGCCACTACCGCTGACTGTGCATTCGCTGTTGCGCTGCGGCTGTCAATGTGCACGCATAGGAGGAGCTCATGTTACATACGAGTATGTGTGTGTGTGTGCGTGTGCTTCAGAGTGGCGGCGCATAGGCCTTGATGCACCTCCATCTTGTGCTCATCTTCCTCGTCTCGAGTCGTTTCTTTGGTTTCATCGCCTGTTGATCTTGTCTGCATTCCTCAACTTACTTTGATTTGTGGGCTTTGTGGTCTACCAAGAGGAGGAGGGGGGAGGGAAGAAGTGGCGATGCGGGCCGTGCGCCTCTCCTCGTGTGTACATCAAGGTCGGATACACAAAGGTGACCGCAACACGGGAGAGCAGAACAGAACTACGTCGACAGCCGCTGCAGCAGCGCCGACACAAGTCGTGGTCTCGAGCGAGGACGGAGGTAGGGGGAGGCACAGTCACGCTATGATGTGTAGCAGGTGGGAGGCGAATAGCGGGGATGGGGTGGGGGGAGCAAGCAGGGAAGAATAGTGAGCTTGCCTTGGTTCAGCTGCTGATGCCTTACTCCAGTCACGCTCTCATACACAAGCACGTAGATCCTCTCTGCAGCAGGAGACGCTGCACCTCTGACTCCTCTTTCATCCCTTCGCCTCCCTATTCTCTCATTCTTCTTTGCTTTGCGGCTGTCAACGCTGACGCTGACGCTCCGCCCCCCCCCCCCCCCCCGCGTCCTCGAGCCATCGCAGGGCATGGCAGTCTGTTGGGACCCACACATTACCATACGAACTTTCGCACCGCTACGCCACCGTCGCTGCAGCAATGTTCCACCTCTTGGCCGCTGTGTAAGAAGCACACCACTGCAGCGACGACGTTGGTAACTCGTCGTGACATCTCTGCTAGCGAGTTCGGTAGCATCGACTATGTTATCGGCGAATGACTGCGCTCGGCGGTGCGATACCGGCTAGCATCGACGCCGGACGCCCTATACATGAAGTCACAGGCGTGGGCTCTGCAACCCAGTAAGTTGTATGGCGCGCTGTGTCGCGAACAGGTAGCGCGGCGATGAGGGAATGCACCTTTTGGCCAAATCGTGGACCCGCAGCGATGAATGACACCTGTGATGTGGAAGCCGCGTCAAACGGTAGCAGCGGCCGCAGCCCTGCCGCCGAGACGGCGGAGGTCTCTGTGACGGAAGCCTCTGGCGTCTCGTAGCACCTCGAGCGAATAGAGGAGGGACGTAGGCGCCGCCGGGAGGCAGCGGCACGCCTCAACGGCAGCAGCGCATATTGCTGGACCGGTCTGCCCACAGAACCGCAGGAGTTTCAACTGGGAGCCCCAGTTGCAGAACCCATTCCGTCACTGTGTAAGCCCCACATGCCGGATCCCAGCAGTGGCGGTGGTGGGGCCCACCTGCCACTTCGGTGCAGAGAAGCGCGCGAGGAAGGACTGTAACGCGAGCGTTAGCGGCGCATCGTTCTGCGCAGAGGCAACGGCTCTTCTCGTCTACGCCTTCGCCAGATGGCAGGAACCGTCGTGGCAGCAGCGTACCGGTGCCGTCGCTCAAAAACGCCTCACGGGGCGGAGCGCCGAGTGAAGGGTGAGCCAGAGAAGCCGCGACGTCAAGAGGGCCAACCTCAGGCGGATCAGCCGCCGACCTCCTCCACTGCACTCATACCGGATGGAGAAAACGACGTGCGATCCACTGCGGAGCCCCAGCTTCGGTTCGTCGGCGTAGGCACGTAAGACTTGTTGAGTCGCCTGACGGACCAGCTGGTTCACAAGGATGCGGTCATTCATGCCCGGGTAGCCGACTTGGGGCGACTGCACTACAAGGTGGATGCGGTGGAGGAGACGCTCCAGCCGATTGCGTCTCGTGGAGCTTCACGCTGAAGTCACCGCTGTACACAAGCAGTCTGAGGCGTTCGGCTTCGTCTTCCCCACCTGTTTGGTCGTCAGACAGCTCACCGTGCGCTCTCTACGTCATCCTTTGATTTGTTTGCCGTTATTCTCTTGGGGCGCCTTCTCCTTCCTCCCTCCCTCCCCCTCCCGTGTGCAGCACTTGTGCGTACGTGCCCATGCAGAATGGGGAGTCCACCCTCCTCTATCAGCCCTTTCTCTTTTCCCGTCTTACGCTCTCTGCGACTAGGACACCAGCAGCAGCAGGGAGTGTGTTGTCCTCTCTCCTTCTTTCCTTCCTCCTGAAGGGGATGTGTAACGGAGACATCAGAGAAGCGACTGGTGCGAGGGGTGGGGAGGGTAGTGGAGGTGGTTGCAGATATCTCCTAACTCGAACGAAAGACCGACAACCCTCTCCCAAGGCTCCCCTCCTCTCTGTCTGTCTGTCTGTCGATTCCCATCGCTCCTCCTCTCCGCTTCTCTCCGCACCCATACACGCTTGCGATTGAGTAGCTCCTCCCACGCCACCAGGCTGGCATGCGCGTGGGAAAAGGGGCTGTCTGTCAGTGTTCTTCCGTTGCCCTCTACCCCTCATCATGGGAATCAGTGTAGCACCAGAGGCAGTCGCACGCCGGCACGAAAGGCGATCAACACTCTGTCGAGGCTCCATGGCGCAAAATGCCGCCCATCGCGCCCTCTCTGAGTGCGGAGGCTTGTCGCTGCTCCAACCGGCAGTGCACGCGACGTTTCGACTTCCGCGCCAGCACAGCCGCCAAGCTCTGTCGCTGCTGGCCGCATTTGCCGCTCTCTTTTGCCTCAGCGCTCTCCGCGTCCGCGCCAGCAGCGATGCTTTTGAGGAGGTGCCAAATGCGTTCAGCAGCACCGGTACCGCCGTGCGCGCTGTCTACGAGGCGATGCAGCTCACCAGCGACAACTTTACGCTGGGGAGGTGGGAACCGCTCCGCAGCAATGCCTACGTGCTCTGTGACGCCAACGGCGACAGTTTCAGCGACGCCGCCGTGAGAAGTGCCTCGCCTGCAGTGGATTTCATCGCGCAGGCGTGGTGCACCTCGTATGGAAGGGGTATTCTTGTTAACCAGTCTGTGTACTGGAGTACGATGGCCCCGCCTGGACTCCAGCTGGGAAACTCGTCGATGCTCAGCAGTCGCACACTCTTGTGGGACTGTCTTACCTACTCATGCGACATGGAGAACTTAATCGTGGCACACTCGGCTGGGCAGGCGCCGCCCCCAGCCGTTGGTGGTCTCGGTGTTTCTACGCCTTGTTGCGGCTCCACGAACAGCACGTTCGTGCTCTACATGACGCGGGGCCTACTGGTGCAGTCCGCCGCCTTGCCTGTGGCCGCCCTGAACCGCGAGGCCGCAGCTCTCTACAGCTCCGTCATAGATGAAGAAAATGCGCGCAATCCACTCAACGAGTGCAGAAACACGAACAGCAGCCGCAGCGGTGCCGGTAGCAGAGCGCGCCGCTCATCGAAGTACTGCTCGACGGCCGCAGCGGCATCGGGGGCATCCCTTGCGGAAGCCGCCACCACTCCATCCAGGTCGAAGGAGATGGACTTCTGTCTAGTGCGTCAGCTCCCACCTTCTTTGTTCTCCGGCAGCGCTCGCTCAGATCACGGCGACGGCGGTGTCTTCTTCTCCGTGAACGCGTCCATCTGCGGCGCCGATATCACTGATCGCGTCAACGAGCAGGACGCCACGCTTATCATGCGCGGCTACACGGCGGTGCTGACCACGGCAGGGGGGGTCGAAGAACTTTCCTTTCCAAAGGAGCTTATCGTGAGTATGGCGTCGTGGATCGCATCCCCCCAGAGCAACTCCTCCTCCTCCTGCTATGACGGCGAGCAGAGTTTGCTGCGCAAGAAGAGGTGCTGCACTTGGGGCCTGAACGCGAGCCAGGCCACCGCGTACCGCACTGGGGAGTACCTTGAGTGCCCTTTCGACCCTTCGGCGCTCGCACATCTGCCACCGCTCGTACTCTCCGTGCGCGACGAGTCCATCGTCAGTACGGATGAGACGAGCAATGCGTGCCGCATCGCGCTGCATCTCAGCTCCTGTATGACACCAGATGGCAAAGCACTTCGCTTCTATTCTACCGGATCGCTTGTCAGTATGTTAGAGCGCCACAAGCACACCATGGGAGACTATCGCGAGCCGCCAATCGTAGTCGGGATGCAGCAGCTGCGCGGCGCCACCGTCGCGGTAACACGGCGTGCACGGATCTCCAAGTGGTCCAGCGGTGCCTCCAATGCAGGGTACAATCTGCCTCTGCTGTATCTAGCGGTGCCGCGCGGGACGGCGGTTGCTGCGGATGTGAACACGCTTGGCGCCTTGTGCGTAACCAGCGCTGCATGTGACACGCATCAAACGTTCTACCCATCGCTAAACCGGTGTGCCTATGTGCCTTGTACGCGTGTGTTCCTGTACTCCTTCGACGCCGACACGTTCACCTGCACCCCGCGCAGTACCTTCGTCGGCATCTTCGTCACCTTGTGCTTTACTCTGCTGGCCACCGAAGGCCTTGTACTGTACCTCCGCCGCAAGACGGAGTGGGCCAAGGAGGTGCACATGCGACTGGTACGGCAGGTACAGCGGCGCGACACGAAAGTGAAGTGATGGTGCTGCACACGCACACACACACACACACACACACACACATACGCGCCCCCATGTGGATGTAGGTGTGACGTCTATTACCCATCCCATTCGAGCGACCAGGTCTCACACTCTCTCAGCCCTGTGGCTCTCCCCTGCTTGCGCCGGCGAATGTGGCGAGAGAGGACGTACACGGGCACGCCAACACGCAGAATGACGATGACTTGTGTGCGCAGCCGCCGGCTCCTCATATGCTGCTGTGTGCTCAGCCACGTATTTTTGTTTACCTTGCTGACCTCTCTCGCTGTATATACAGGCAGATCGCTGGGGGCCCATGCGTCGGGTGCGGCGGACCCAGTCACTGTCGCGAAACGCCAGTGCTAGCCACGCAGACACACAGAGACACAGATGTATCAACGGACGCCTGGCTCCCTTCCTCCCTCCCTCTACTCCACAGCTCCGCCCCTGCAACTGCACCACGACATCCTTCCGCTGCCTTTTAATGCGTCTCTCCGCCTAACCTGCTGACTCATTGCTCACACTTGCCTCGATACCTACACATGGCAGCCTCTCATGGTGGCTCCCTCTACCACCGCGGTTGAGCCAGGAGACCGCTACCTCACCCGTGAGTCTTGCTGCCGACAGTGCTGTCACGGCAGCAGTGGTGCGCTACTGGCACCGCCATCCAGATCACTCGAGCACAGTGTCGTCACTGGCGGAGACACGGAGATTACCTTTCCATCAACCGCTGCAGTGGACAGCGACGCACCGTGGATCGCGGTGAGGCCGTACAGCTACCTCTTCCGCGCACCGGTGAAGGGTCGGTGGCTGGGCCATGGCCTTCTCGAGCTTTTTCTGAAGGAGTTTGCCTTCGTGCCATTTGATGCCGCCGCCGCCGCCGCCGAGAAGGTGCCCTTGTTGTTGGAACGGGGATCATCCCCGCCAGCACAACAACCGGGACTATCCGCTCCGCAGTGGTGCCACTGCTGTTACAGCAGCAAGCAGCGTCGGCGATGTTGCCGTCATGCACCAGAGCGGCGTCATCCTCGCTGCATGTCAGTGGCAGCGCCACGCTCGACCGTCGCTTCACCCTCCCCGCGTACATCGAGGAGCTTTGCGAAGGCGTACTGTGGCTGCGCGATCGAGAGGCGGAGTGCCGGGAGGCGGGGCGTCGCTACCAGAGAGCACTTATCGACGTTGTGGCTCGCGCGCAAGGCATCCACTCCAGCACCGGCTGCACGGATGGCGGTATTGCTCAAAGAGACCATAGTGGTATAGTTGAAGCCCGACCGCATCCGCTGCCGAAGCAGATGAAGGCGCCCGTTCAAGCAACCCCGTCAACAGCCGTGCTCTGCACGATACCGAGCAGCGAGGTGAGCACGGCGTCGAGTGATTGGCCTGCTTGGTGTCGCACAGTTCTGTGGCTGACAGAGTTGCCCTCTGAGGCTGAAGTCGATGCGTTGTTGCCGTGCATGCTGTCGGCCGCATCTACATCGCTATCCAGAGACAACGCTGTTGCGCAGAGAAGTGCTGGAGCACACCCCGCCAGCGCCGCTTCCGTCAGTGGGACTCCCCCACCACTTCTCTTGCTTCAACAACGAGACTTGGTGTGTCACCGTGTGTGGCGCTGCGAAGGGCGCATGTTTGCACACCCGCCGCTGGAGATTATGCGTTGCGACGTCGCCGCTGCTCTGTCCGCCGTGTCTCCTGAGGTGTACGCCAGGACACCGGTGCCGGCGGCGAAGACACTTGCCATGATTGTGGTAAGTAAGCCGCCAGGGCTGCCGGTGCACCCTGCCGGCCGCTATCGCAAGAACTCAGTGACGAGCATTCTTGAGGATGTGCTAGGCGGCGGCAGCGACGGCGATGCGCGCCGCTTTTACCGCATTGAGGAGCACCACACCAGCGCAACGACCGGCAGTGGGCTGCTGCATCGGCCTTACGCCTCTGTTGTTCACAAGACGGGTGGCTTTGAGCTCATTCGAGTGTGGCTGCGGCGCCCTCCGTCTTCAGCAGACGCCAGCGTGCCCGCCCTTTGCGGTTCTTCGTCGCTTTCCACCTTAGCAGACGAGATTGGCGTGTCTGCTGAGGACTGGGCAGTGCTCAAGGCCCTCTTCATGCGCAAACTCGATGCGACGACGCAAGAGGGTCGAGCGAGGAATCCGAAAGGGGACAGGCACGCAAGTCCACACGGTGACATCACCATCGCAGCAGAGACGGTACGACCGCTGAAGCGGTCGCGCGAGGCCGAAGACGGCGATGACAGTCAACTATCAGTTGGCAATGGCCACTGCCCGAGTACCGAAAAGATGACGCGCGCACGAAGCGGTGACGCGACAGTTGCTGTTCCGCCCTCGTACACCATGAAGGCCCATGTTGTGCACCGACTCGACGCGGCCACCAGCGGTGTACTTCTCTTTGGGCTGAACAGCTGTACGGCGCGCCGCACGGCAGCGGCCATCGCGAGTAAAGAAGAGCTCAACAGCAGTGACGACGAGAACAGTGCCGATGGTGACAACGTGGCTAACCGAGATGACGTGCGGGAGGTTGGCGCTGGTAGTGATAGAGACAGAGTCTCCAAGCCAGCGCCTACCTCCCGCAAAGTCTACTGTGCGCGAGTGCATGGCCGAGTAGATCTCGAGAGCATCGCACGTCAGCAGCATCACTGCGTCCTGCGCAGCACTTCGTTACCGACGCAGTCAACGAGCGATGAGCACGGAGCACCCGACGTTGCTGTGGCGGGCGTTGGCACGAGCGGTGCGACACACCACACTGTTGCCGAGCTGCTTGTGTGTCGGCCCATCGGGTGTTTGGATCACCACAGTAGCCTGTACTGGTCGCCGGACGTCGCCATCACGGATGCGTGGCAACAGCGCCAGGCAGACACCAAACGACTTCAACAGCAGCAGGCATCTGAATTGCGCAACGGCTCGCTCTCTGGTGGTCGAAGAAAGGCAGCTCGCACGCAAGAGGCCGTTGCAGCGAAGAATGAGCGCATGCGTCTACTTACGCGAGGTGGCAGGAGGGACTCAGTAGGTGCAGTGGCTCTATCACCGCCTCCCTTGAGGAACGGTCCAGCAATTCTGCTGGCGCACAAAGCGTTGACTGTTCTCTCAGATACCTCCAGGCGTGTGCAACAGTACTTGGAGACGCTTCGCTCGGCCAGGACGGCGTTACAGGTAATGCGCTACGATGCAGCCACCGATCAGACAGTGGTGAAGTGCACCCTCGGTACGGGCCGCACGCACCAACTGCGGGTCCACCTCGCCTCTCTCGGACACCCGATAGTGGGCGACCGAAAGTACATCGCGTTGGAGGCCCACATGCGCGCCCTGGCGAAAAGTGGCGAGGAGGGCACGCCTCGGGGCAGCAAAGCGGCGGCTGTCGCCCCCCGCACACCTCTCGCCTCGGAAGCTTTGCTGACTCGCTTCTACGAAAGCACTGCCTCCACCGACAGAGTGGAGGTTAATGGAAGCGATGCTGCTGCCGCTGCGGTAGAGCGCAGATGGCAACCGGAGGCTGTCGCAGAGAGCCGAAGTTGGAGCGGCTGCATATGCCCGGAGGCCATCGATCTTCACGCCTGGCACTATACGCTCGCCTACGAAGACGGTGAACTTTTGTCGGTCAAAGTGCCGCTGCCCATGTGGGCGCAGTGAAATTGACCTTGAGTGCCTGTAGCAGGCGCGCTTGCTGACCGTCAGCACCTGTTGCCGCTACTACCGTGCCTGACAAGCACAGTGCTCTTGCTTCAACGCGGAATGTCGCCCCCCATAGCTGCCTTCTACCCTTATCACCCTACTAATACGTGCATACAGAGATATGCTGGTCAAGTGCCATCTCTGCGTCTTACACCTCGAAAGCGCGGAAGGCCCGCTGCTGCGACTGACAGTGCTCGCCTCCTCTTCTCTCTCCCCGTCCCTCGCATGCCGTGGGCCTTGCTCTGAATGCGCTGTGTCCGTCCGTCTCCTCAGTGCCCTTGCCTGCGCGCGTACTTGCGCATACATGAACGCTTATCTTCATATGACGCGTCCTCTCTCTCTCTCTCGCTCTCTTCGCTTCCCTGCTTCGGCCGCTCCTCCACAATCCTACCGCGTACTCCTTCACCTTTGCACGCCCCCGCCTGTCTGTCTGTCTGCCTATGCGTGCGTGCGCGCCACCCCCCTATTGCTCTTCTCCACACGGCAACGCCGACGACACTTTCATGGCCATTGAAGAGCCAACGTGCCCACGCCTTTCCTTCCCTCTGTGTGTATGCGAATACAATGGCCACCGCGCAACTCGCCTGCACGTACGCCGCACTCATCCTCAGCGAGTCCGGTAAGACCGATGCTGACTCCATCTGCGCCGTGGCCAAGGCCGCCGGTGTCGAGGTGAGCAACGGTATGGCGGCCGCCTTCGCCAACGCCCTCGCCACCGTCAACGTGAAGGAGGTGCTGAGCTGCATCACCTTCGGTGGCGCGTCCGCTGGTGGCGCAGCTGCCCCCGCTGCAGCTGCGGCTGGCGGTGCGGCCCCGGCGGCGGCAGTGAAGGACGAGCCCGAGGAAGAGGCTGACGACGACATGGGCTTTGGTCTGTTCGACTAGGCTTGTCGCATCACAGAGAGAGAGGCGTGTGCGTGTCTGTGTGCGCGTGGCGTAGGGTGGAGCGAGAGGGATGTGTCCCCCTGCACGGGTGTACGACTGCACGGCTTCACCTGCGTTTTATTTTCCGGCGTCTGTTTCCCTTCGTTTCCGTATGTTTACTTCAAACGTGAAAAGACAACGCGACTGAAAGTTTTCACGCCAAGAGAGCGACGGTGCGCGTGCGACGTTTGGCGCGGCTGCAGTCTCACTCAGATCGCCATTTCCTTCTTCCCCCCGCCACCACCAGTGCCACGCTCGACGTCTGTGTGTACGTCACGCTACTCTGAAGTGTGTGCGGCGTGGCAGAGGCGGGGTACGCCGCATTGGGATCACACTGTACTACTCGCATGCTGCTCGCCAGTAAAGAGCGAGGAGAGGGCATGGAATCCACTATATGTTGCCTGATGGAGGTGCCTTCCTCTCTCCCCCAATCCTGCGCCCGACTCAACCCGGCCTCCACTCCGCCAGTGCCGCATCACTGACACCACCTCATCGCCTCATCTCTCTTACTCCCTGTCCACCTCTCCCCCTCTCTCGCTTTCTCTTGCTGTCAACCCACTTCTGAATCCTACCGCGTACTCCTTCACCTTTGCACACCCCCGCCTGTCTGTCTGTCTGTCTATGCGTGCGTGCGCGCCCCCCCCTATCGCTCTTCTCCACACGGCAACGCCGACGACACTTTCATGGCCATTGAAGAGCCAACGTGCCCACGCCTTTCCTTCCCTCTGTGTGTATGCGAATACAATGGCCACCGCGCAACTCGCCTGCACGTACGCCGCACTCATCCTCAGCGAGTCCGGTAAGACCGATGCGACTCCATCTGCGCCGTGGCCAAGGCCGCCGGTGTCGAGGTGAGCAACGGTATGGCGGCCGCCTTCGCCAACGCCCTCGCCACCGTCAACGTGAAGGAGGTGCTGAGCTGCATCACCTTCGGTGGCGCGTCCGCTGGTGGCGCAGCTGCCCCCGCTGCAGCTGCAGCTGGCGGTGCGGCCCCGGCGGCGGCAGTGAAGGACGAGCCCGAGGAAGAGGCTGACGACGACATGGGCTTTGGTCTGTTCGACTAGGCTTGTCGCATCACAGAGAGAGAGGCGTGTGCGTGTCTGTGTGCGCGTGGCGTAGGGTGGAGCGAGAGGTGTCAGCGAGCGAGTGCGCATGTACTTGGCGCTGTCTCACTCGCTTGCTGTGGGCCGCCTCCTCCCCTCCGCCTCCCTCTCGCGATGCCGCGTGGCGGTGCGGTGCTGAATTTTTTCTTTTCGACTTGGCGTCTCTCATTTTTTCTTTTTCGTTGGCGCCCTGTACGCCCCCTCCTCCCCCCGGCCCGCCCTCTCGCGTGATGAACCAAAAAACATATCGGACGGAATCCGCCGCTGTACGTGTGCGTACTTGCGTGTCAGAGGCCTTCGCGAGCAGAAAGGGCGGGAAAAAAAGGAGACGCCCGCAGTCGCCGTCGCCGCAGCAACAACAACAACAGTGGCATCTGCACGACAACTCCACGCGCCTCTCTCTCTCTCTCTCTGCGGTGCTCTTCAAAAAAAAAAAAGAGGCACACGCACGTGCGCATCCAGGCGTGAATGCGTCTCCCTTCGACTCGGCGGACACAGGCTGCGTGCTCGTATTGATGTGTGTGCCATACGCACGCCCACACACGCACGCACCTCTCCCCCATCCGTCTCACCGCTGCTTCTCACCCTCTCTTTTCTTCGATTCCCACGCCCATCCTCCATCCTCTCTTTGCCTCCTTCCCTTCACGTCGGCGCTTCTCCTCTCTCCTCTGCGCAAGGGCCCAGTACATGTAGACCCGAGCATTACGTACAGATCGCCCCCTTCCTCCCTCTGCAAGAGCAAAAGAGAAGAGAAGGGTGAGGATCCAACTCAACGTGCACCTACGCAACTAAAGACACAAGAGAAGAACCTGCAGGTCTCTTGCGAATCATCAAGTGTCGACTTCAGCCATCGCGCAAACGACTTCGCTGGGACACACAACAACATCGCGGTCTTCCTCGGCACCGTCTCTCGTCTCAGTGGCAGCAATGTCGGTCGCTTCAGCAATGCCGTTGTCGTTCCCGCGTTCAGTCGCGGGCACACGTCGCATACTCGTCTTATATCTAGGAGGCACTATTGGCATGAAGAAGAACGCCGAAGGCGCGTTGGAGCCTGTCGCCGGATACCTCACGGAGGAAATGCGCAAGATGCCAGAGCTACGGGAGAGCGCCGAGATCGCGCCGTTTGACATCATTGAATACGACGAGCTACTGGACAGCAGCGACATGGGCGCCGCCAATTACTGCCGCATCGCCGCCGATCTTCAGGTGCACTGCGATGAGTACGACGGCTTTCTCATTGCGCACGGCACTGATACGATGCACTACACCGCGAGCGCTCTTTCTTTTCTTCTCTGCAACCTTAACAAGCCGGTGATCTTGACAGGGGCGATGGTGCCCCTGGCGGAGCCGTACAACGATGCGCGCCGCAACGTGGTGATCAGCATGATGCTCGCCTCCAACCCGAAGATCTGCGAGGTGTGCGTATTTTTCAACGATAGCCTGTTGCGTGGAAACCGGTGCGACAAGGTCCACCACACGTATGGGGCCTTCCGCTCCCTCAACTACCCCCCGTTGGGCGTTGTGGAGGCGACACAGTTCGTGTTGAAGGAGGAGCATCTCCTCCCACAACCGATGGGGGCCATGAAGATCTGTCAGACATGCGGGGACGCGTGGGCTGCTACCTGATCGACCCCGAGGCTGATGTAGACACCCTCATCACTTTACTGGAGCAGAAGCGACCAAGGTCGTCTCTCGGCACCCACACCATCACGGCTGCGTCCTCGATGGACAACGGCGGCGACGACACGTTGCAGCCCTTGCTGGATGCTGTGCTGCTATCGCTCAACGGTGTCGGTAGCGTGAAGGGCGTTGTGGCGCAGCAGCTGCAGCGAATCGCCGCTGTTGCCCACAGGTGTAACGTTGTTGTCTGCGCTGTGAATCGTGATATCAGTGGCACACTGAACCCGTCCGAGGTACAGCGCCTACAGGCCATCTCACCCGATATTGTGTACCTCAACGACATGTGCATTGCCGCTGCGGAGGTGAAGCTCATGTACCTCTTCGGCAAAGGCCTTAGCCCTGCGAAGGTAGCGGACGCCATGACCCAAAATCTTCGAGGTGAGATCACTCCGCTGTTTCAAGCGTATGCAAGGCTGTGAAGACTGGTTGAAGGGCGAGAAGGAGGCGAGGCACGAGACTGAGGGTGGACTCCGCAGTCATCCCTGCGCCTCTCTCCCTGTGAGCCGCAGACGCGCACCGGCAGGCAATCAGAAGGCGAAGGTCCTGTATGCATGTATATTCGCCTGTGAGGGGGGGAATCATGCAAGATCTGCTCACGTTCCTTGCGCCGCCGCTGAGTGACAGACTGTCACCCACCCCTTCCTCTTGCTTCTCTCCCCGAGCCGCTACCCTGGGCCTCTTCTGTCGATCTGGTAAATCCTCCGAACGAAGAAGTATACACACACTCTCTCTCTCATGCATATCCGCACGCAGGCCTCTCCCAACAGCCTCTCTTTGCTCGAGTGGCACGCGAAGCACCTCTATGCTCCCTCCCTTTCCCTCTCCTGGTTCTTCGGAGCAGGGCCCACCACCCCCCCCCTCCCCTCTTTCAGCAGACATGCAAGTAAGATTACATGGATGAGTACTGCCAACTGTTCAACCTGACCGCCTTCCCTCTCGCTAAAATCCAAAACGCTCCACTGCCGTCCGCGTGGTAGTATCCCAGTGCTGCCACACACCCGCGCATACACGCCTCAATCCCTCTCTTTCTCAGCTCATCGTCTCGTCTTGGCGCACCGGCTCGCTGCACAGTTGTGTTCCCGCCATCACCTGTGAGAAAACATGACGCGTGAGTTTCGCTCTCTCTTTCTCCCTTTCGCGGCTGAGGAGCGGGCCGTCTTTGTGGATTTCTTCCCGGTCTTCTCGACTCGCTCACCTCAATCCAGAGCGCCGCGGCAGCCGCGGCAGGCGAACATCCATCGCAGTCGACGGCTGCGACAGCTCCGGAGATAACTAGCTCCACTGGGGAAGCTTCTCCCTGCTGCTTTGCGGAGGCTGGAAAGCACCTCCAGGGTATGCGCGGCCTCGCAACGCACCTGCAGAATCCGTGCGGTGTACCCTTACGCTCTCTTGTGTTCGCTGTTGGCAGCGCCAGGGCCGATGCGGTCATCGTTGTCCTGCGCAGAGGTCACGTTGTGCTGTACGGGCTTGACCAAGTGCACACGCCACCTTACGAGAAATACCGCATGCGGCCCCTTCCCACTACTCAGCAGCTCATGGCGGCGCGCAAAACTGCCCGCAGCAGCGGCAGCATCGCCGTCTCTGACAGCGCTGGCAACGGCGGGGCAGAGGCAACCTGTGCCGCTCTCCTGCCGCTGCACATCGCCTACTGCTGCCGAATTCCCCTGTCCGCGTCCTTCAGCTCCGCCACGGTACCGGCTGATGGAACGCACCGCAGCGGCTCGCGGGTGAAGGACGAGGACTTTGTGTACCTTCGCGGCATTGTGGGCAACAGCGATGGTCGTGTCAGCCTCTTCTCCGACACATCCTACACGATGAGCTTTGCGGCGCACGAAACCCCAGTCGCGCGGGTGGACGCGGTGCTGCTGCCACCCTGTACACTGGATGAGGGCGCCTCTATGAATCCTGGCCCCACAACCTCAACACATCGCGCCAGCAGCACTGGCGCGGGCGCCAATACAAACACAACAGCTTCAGGTGAGCCAATGTTCTCTGTGTCACTGCAGCGGCAAGAGCGCTTGACGCGTGCCACACAGCGTCTTGGCCTTGTTACCAGTGGCAGCGACGGTGTCGTGTTCCTGTGGCGGCGCCTGGGGGACTCGATGAGCCCGATCGTTGTAGTGCGTCCCTCCCTCTTCTCGAGGCACGTTGCCTACGCCGTGCACCACCCATCCGCTCTCTCGGTGCTGCTGTCGGCGCGGGCGTCACTTTCCCCGTCCGAGGCAGTGATGGATGCCGAGCTCTCTTGCCCGCCATCATACCTGCTCCATGCAGCGGCCTCTGTCAGCCGTACGCTGCGTGTTCGCCAGTTCGCCTCACTCGCCCCAAAGGCCACGCGCACGACCCTGCCCTCCACCGCACGTCGCGAGTCTGTTGAGGAAGTGGCCCCAACCTCAATGAGTGTCACACTGCCGGGCTCGTGGCCGGCGACAGTGACAGCGATCGCCACACATCACGGCGTCACCCTCGTTGCCATGGGAGCATCCCTGTTCTCTCTTGTCCACATGGACGCACGCTCTTCTGCGTGCGTGTGGAAGTCGGATGACATCATCACGCAGCTTATCCTTCGTGACTCCGTGGCACTGGCCGTGTGTGCTCGCAGCGGCACTGTGCACGTGCTCACCATTCACCCCAGCACCGGGAAGGCCGTACACCACCGCGCCTACAACAGCTATAAGAGGCGCGTCATTCACCACACAAGCCTGCATGCGGCGTCGCTCCTCATGTCGATTGTTGACGTGTGTGGATCAGCGGAGATCGTCCAGCTGCCCGCGGATGTGCTGCTGCCAAGTGATGTGCGACCGCTTGGTGACGACTGCACAGGCGACAACGCGGCACACGTAAACCTGCTCGCCTCAATGGCGGCTCTGCGGGCGAAGGTTTACATTGAGGATATTCAGAGCGGCAGCCACGGTGGTGCCAGCGAGAGTGGTGCGGCGAACAGGCTGGAGATGACCGGAAGCACATCCTTCATGCACGAGGCAAGCACCGCATTCGATCAGCTCAGCGAACGGCTACTACTCGCTCGCTACGCGGTGCCGGAGGAGTGCGACCGGTTTATGGCTGCAAATGCGCATGTCTTTTGATGACAACGTGCAGGACATACTCGCACAGCTGCGGAATCGAAGTGGACATGGCCCCGGTGCCGCCGCCGCCTGCTTCCAACCGTTTTTACTTCCCCACCCATCGTCAGTCCACCCCCGCGCCCGTGTACTTCCATACACATCCATCTCGCTGCTTTTTTTTCTGGCGGTGCTCTGTACTGCCCTACCCCTTCCCTCTCACCGCCAACTTTGAAATGAACAGCACGTCGGCGCGTTACTCGAGCGGTGCCCACACACCATACGCAGACTTCAGCACCTCGTTGCTCCTTCTGCCTCCCACCGCCACTTATCCCTCTCCCTCTTTCTCTCTCTGCGCTGTGCTAGTCACCTGCACACCTCGCCCCCTCTCCTCCTCTCTCCCCTCTTCCACCTCTGCTACACGCACACACGTGTAGGGGCGCCTTAAAATCCCTCCAACCAGTAAACCCTCCTCCCATAGCAAACGGGAAGCGAACAACGCGCCGCCGTACACGAGAGCGAAGGAGAGGCCCAACGCAGAAGAGCGCACGGCGACGCCCGTGTCTGCGTGTTTTTTCTGCGTTTCCATCGCCTGCGGGACTTTGTGCTCGCCGACTCTTTTCTCACCTCTGCCCCCCCCCCCCCCCCCCCCACCCCCCGCGCACGTGCGCGACTTGGAAAGAGAGCGAGCGAGAGGGGAAGGGATGCTGCGGCGTAGCCTTGTTGCGCTCGCCCCGAGTATCCCTCGGAGCGTCTGGGACCCAGCACAGCATAATGATCACTGGGTGGACAGCTACAGTACCAGCATCGCAGACCGCCGGCACTGGCCAGCGAAGAAGTGGTCCATCGGCCTCGAGCCACGCACCCCCCGTGACTGGTTGCGGTTCTCTTATCGAAACCTCGCTTACGCCTACAACGGGGCGTTGCGCTCCTGCGCAACGTTTCCTGAGATGCTCATCTACTACAAGGAGATGAAGCAGCGGGGTCAAGGTAGACATGGACACACTGAACGCGGTGCTCTCGCGCGCCGCGCGGTACGAGCACATCCAAGTCGATGACGTGTTCCTCCTCTTTGACGAACTCACCGCCCTCGGTGCCCGCCCCGATATTGCGTCCGTCGAGACGCTCCACACGGTGCTCGAGCACGCCGCGCACCAGCCACCGGAGTGGCGTGAGACACGCCGTCGTCAGCTTGTGGAGCTGTACCAGCACCTCGCGCTGGAGGAGATCGAGCGTCTCGCCCCGTATCACGTCGATGCATTGCTGTCTGCGCAGATAGCGCGCCTGCGAGGAAACCTCAAGCAACTCAACGCGAGTCTCAGTCCATCCGTGTACCGGCGCTACTTCGCGGTCATCGACCTTGGGGAGACACTCATCCAGGAAGTCCACAACTTCCTGTGGGAGTATGTCGGCGCCGACCACGCTGCAATGGATGTGCCGTCGCTGCAGCTCCGCATCCCCTTCGTAGCCTCCGTGATGAAGCGCCCGCCGGCGACGGCTGACCCGACCCAGGTGAAAGCAACCGACTTCGAAGACACAGACGTGTGTAGTGTGCTGCTGGCTGCAGTGGAGCGCTGCGTCGACAGAGACTTCCACGACAGTCGGCCTGTGTCGGAGCGGCGCATGTACCTCGCCTTATTGACCATGCTCACCTCCAGTGGCGTCCTCTACTCAGCAGATCTCATAGCGCAGATGATGGATATTGTGAAGTACTCGCGCGACGATCGTGGACGTGACCGCGACGCCCAGCGGCTACTGCGGTACGCGCTGCGCGGGTCCTCGGCCTCCAACGACGCCGCTTACCGCGAGCTGTGGCGGGCTGTGGCACCAGCTGTGGATGCGCGGGTGGTGGGACGGTACCTGGCAAGTCGGGACCCGTGGTCGCCGGTGCACATTTGCTTTGATCGAAGCTTTCAATTTCGAGCGTTTCCTCCGCTGCAGCTGAGCGCCAAGAACTCAAGCAGCAGCAACAGCACTGCCTCCCCAGCAGCAGTAGCGGCGTCGACGGCCTCCGAGGCAGACAGCTCCCCCACCGCTGCGTCGGTCGCCGAACGGCAAGAGACGTTCGAAGGCGAGGGCATCGACGTGCTCCCCCGGACTGTCACCACCAAGACGGCGGAGGCGCTGCTGCAACGCTGGGACGATGTGCGTAGACTGATCGACGTCACGGGCGTCCTCAAGCAGGCGGGGGGTCCGGCAACCACAACGGCCGGCACCAAAGCGCCGACGCAGGAGATGGCACAGCAAGCGATGGAGGTCTTCACCGGTGCGGCAGCGTTTCTGCGTGGGGTGGCCACGGGTTGCCGCTACGGTGAGTTGGAAGACGCGCTAGCTATTCAAGCAGTGGGAGATGGGCAGCAGCAGCAACACCACACGTCGCGTGCAGTATCGCGTGGAGGAACAGCAGCCACAGCAGATGCCGCGGACAACAGCAGCGGTAAGGCGAGCGCAATGTTGTTTGCCGGCGACCTCGACTTTGATGTCTGGCAGCGACTCCTACAGTGCGTCCAGCAACTGCTCCAGGACATGGAGGAGTTCATGGCTCAGCAGTACGAGGTGCATGGCCTTCAGGTGGAGCCGGAGTTTGAGTGCTGGGAGGCTGTGCTCGTGGTGCTGCGTTGCATCTTGGACTTCTGTCTTGTGCACACGCAGCAGTACGGTCGTGCAGCCGGTGGCGGCATGGCGGAGCATCTCTTTCAAGAGTCGGCGCAGCTGCGCGCACAGTTGGTGGAAGAGAGTAGAACCCGCTTCAACGGCCGCATGCGCATCTTGTGGCTGCAGGAGATCTAAGCTGTGCCGGTCTGTTCAGCCACGGCTGTGGTGGTGGCGTGAGTAATCCCGTTGACCTGTTTACCCGGGGGGCCACACACACACACACACACACACACCTACGCGCCGAGAACGAGAGCATCTGGGAGTGCATTGATGATGTCCACCCACGCACTTGTATGACTCATTACTTCGCTGTTTTTGTAAATCTCTCCGCAGTGCTGCATACCGGACTGCTGAGCACGCTGCATCGTGCCTCTCCCTTGCACTATCGGCACTGCTCAACCCCCTTCACTTCGCCCAGACCTCTGCACAGCGCCATATCGAGAGGGAGAAAGGTGCAAGATGAAGAGCTGGCAGCAATGTGCGCGCGTACAGGCTCGCCCTTACAAGCGTCTCTGGTGGAGGTACTCATGACCCTCTTTGCTCCCCCTCACCTCCTCCTCCCTTGTTTGCCTCTCCCCTCATACGGTCCGCTCAGTGAGGCTGTGTATTGTGGCTCACACACACACACACACACACACACACACACGCCATCTCTCTTAGTGCAACCAACACGCAATGAGCTCTGCCTCGTGTGTGCCGATGCGGTCGTCGGCCGCCAAAGGTGTCGCCAGGCCGCCATCGCCGTCGGCGCAGCAACAGACGCCCGGTGGTGTGCCGGGGACGGCGCTCTCCCCCTTCGGCCCAACGGCCCGGACATTAGCCAAGTAATGCGCTACCTTCCTACCATCATGAAGGCCGCAAGTCAAATTCCTGGTATCCTTGTCGGGTTCCTCGCGACAGTGCTGTACATGCTCGTGGTGGTGAGCCGAAAAGGCTTCACCGAGACGGTGTCGCCGGTCGCCGGCTTCCATATCTTTGTTTTCTTCCTGCTTCGTGAGCTAATCGAGCCGTGGCAACAAGGACAGACGCGCGCGGGTCTGGCACGTGCGCGCGAGGCACAGCGGCGCTCCTTCACGACAGACATCGCGATGCAGTATCGTGAGAAACTCGACTGATCAATCGAGCAAGCGTGCGTGTGTGTGTGCTGACTTGGCTGCGGATCGCCTTGAGTGTGTGTTCGTGCGCTATGCCTGTACGCTCAGGAAGAAGTGCTTAGCGCAGGTGGGCCCCATGGATCGTCATCAAAGACGCCGCCGCTGCCTCCTCCTCCTCCTCTCCCATCTCTCTTCTGCCTCTTCCCTCATGGCAAACGCGACTTGCGCTCCTTCAGGTGAGGGCGGAAGTTAGCGGAGTTTTACTACATTTTTCTGTGAGTTTAAGCGAGTCTACCTTCCCCTCCCCCCTCCCCCCTCCCCCCGGGTGTGCCCTGATCGAGCAGAGAGCGACTGAGCTCCACACCTTCGTAGACGCCGTTAAAAGGGTAAGCAGCGACTCCGTGCGGACTGCAATATGGAAGTGGGCTCCCCTCCTCACCACCACCTGGCCACACCCAGCTCTGGTGTTGGTGGCATCGCCCCACAATAGGTTAGGGAATGGTATGGAGCCCCTCAACTCACACGTCACCCTCTTCTCCTTGCTCTCTCTCTTTCATCCCTGATCTCACGCAAGCGAGGCCCGGGAGTATTCATCTACTCACCCTGCCTCACAGTACGCTCGCTTGCTACTGCATCCTAACTGAGCTGCTTTCTACTCGCACACCGACGCTCCTGCAGGGTACTATTGCTCTCGTGAGTGCCACTTCTCGTGTATCTCTGGCCTGCTCTGCTCTGTCGTGCGTGATTGGCCTGTTAAGTACGCCCACACACGCACACGCACATACCCACAACGACTCACCTTCTGCTCTATCCTCGCCTCCCACTCCTTCTCTCCTCAGCAAAGCAGAATGCTCTTGTACACATCAGACGGGCTGCTGGTGAGTGGGGGCACCGACACAGATGGCCTCTCGGTGGAGCAGGGGCAACGGCTACTCTCCATCTATCGACTCTTCCTTCAACTGCACCACGCTGGCACCGGTGCCATGTCCATTAAGGACATGATCAAGCCTGGGACGACAGGCACGGTCAGCGAGCACGGGAGTGCAGGTGGCGGTGGAGACAAGAACGCCGATCGACGCGGTGGCTATGGTGCGGTAAACACCAACTGGGGTTCTATAGTGCCATCCATGCCGGAAGGCCCGGCGTACACGGGCAGCATCGCTGTCGTCTCCAGCGGCACCCCATACCCCATCTTTCTCTTGTCGTCCAACGCGATCCCGGAAACTCATCGACTTCGCGGGTTTGCCTCTGCAGCGGCACCACAGCAGCACCAGGCGGCAACCGCTGGCACGGAGACCACCGCAGCCACAAAGAACAACAACCGCAGCGCGAATGGGTGTGAGGAAATCGCCCTTCGATGGGGTCTGCTGACGAAGCACAACCCTTCATGCTCTGCTGCGACAGCAGGGGCGAGCGCTGCTGTAGGTGCGGTTACTGGGGCCCCTGCAAATGCACTGACCTCCACGGCAGCATCGGTGAACGTCACCGCAGCTACCGAGATGACCGCAGAAGTAGCGCCCGATTCGCCAGTGGATAAGAGGGGTGCCGCCGGTGCACATCACATCTCGATGGCGAACGCGACGTCTGCTTGCAGTGTGACGCCAGGGGCATCGGCAGCCGCCACACTGGCACGCACCTCAGCCCTCGCACTGAGCGCGTACCCATCTGGATGGACGGCGGCAGAGCTGCAGGTGCACACAACGAAGCAGGTTATGGTGTGCACCGCCATCGAGCTGTCACTCGACATGGACGAAGGTGTCGAGGACGGCAATGCACCGCTGCTTTTCTGCTGCTCAGTGCAGCCCACCTCGGCTTAGCCACCGGTCAGCAGGAGCCTGGGTGCGTTTGTGTGTGCGTGTGTGGGGGGGTCGTCAACAGCGTCGAGCCCTCCTATGCCCTGTTTCTCTCCTCGAGTGCTCGTGCGACCGCTATCACGAGCCTTGCCGCTTCTCGTGCGGCTGCTGCACAGCATGCACTACGTCACCGCTTTACTGCGACTCTCTCTCTATTTATCCTCGGTTTATTTTCCGCGGGCTTCTTGTGGCGCTCCACTTGTGTGTGGAGAGGTGTTTGGGTGTAGTGCCTCGCAATGTGCGCTATTTGTTCTCCTTTGCTCTCTTTCTCTCCTGGCTGTGTGTCCATGCTTGGCTGTGTTTATGAGTAAAACTCACCCTTGACAAGAAGAAAATCCCCTCTTCAACAGCAGGAGGCCGTCTCAACCCTCAACACGCGTGTGTGTGTCAGTGCGCCGCCGACACGCACACGCACACACACCTGCACATAACCCCATGTATGCCCACCTGTCTCTTCCCCCCCCCCCCACCACCACCACCTCACACATTATCTAATGACTTGCCCCTTCCTTTCTTTCCCTGCCTGCGTCTCTCTCCGCCTCCTCCCCCCTTCTTCACCGATTCCCACACGCACGTGCACGTGCGCCTCCTACACAACATGCCTACACGGGGGTGTATGACAGTTTTTACGCTCAACGTGTTATTTCAGCCCCCTTGTATAGTACCCCCACTCCCCTTCTCGCCCACGCCGACGCACCTCTTGCACACCGCCACCTTTTCCCTCTCCCCCTGTTTCTCCTCGCCCGCCTCCTCGCCGCACACTTTCTACTTTGCTCTTCACCCCTCCCCTCCCCCCTCCGCCACTCTCTCTCGCCCCTCAGCAGAGAAGCAGGCAGAAAGGGAAAGCGCACACGCGCAGACATACGCGGTCTCCTTATTAGCTGCGTGAGTGTGTGTGCGTGTGCCGAGTATGGGCCCCTGTGCCCTCCCGCGCTCTCTCTCTCCCTAAGGCTGCATCCGTAAGCCTCCGCGGTGCCATTCGTCGGTGAAAGTGACTCCTGCAGCTCATTTCTATCACTGTCACCCCTTCGGGCTCCCCCCCTGCATGGGTGCATCGTGTTGATGTGTATCGTGGCTCGCTGGGTGGTTGACTTTTTCATCTTGTAGAGACTGTAGGATTTTGACGCGACTCTGTCAGTGTGTCACTGTGCGTGTGTTGTGGTGTGTGTGGTGCGTGCGTTTTTTTTCTCGGTCGGTCGCCTTCCCACCTCCCTCCTCTATTACCGTCCGCCAGACTTTGACCAATCGGCTCCTCTCTCACCATCTCCTCTTCCGCTCTACGCCATCCGCTCCCTCCCTCCCCAGTCACATCATCACAGCAGAGACACACACCAAAACAACGAAACACAGCCGAGGGTCGAGTGAAGCGCACGGCTGACCGGCCTCTCGACTCCAAAAGTGTGTGAGGACGAAATACGCAGGGGTATAGCGTGAAAAGGGGGGTGAAAAGGAAAGGGCTCCCCTCAGCCCTGCCCCTCCTCGTCATCTCGTCCTCTGAGTCTCTCCCCCCCCCCCCCGTTGTCGATCCGGTAGAGGGAGAAGCGAACGAAAGAGAGAGAGGGAGAGTAGGCAATCGCAGAGGCCAAGGACCGGAAAGCGAGAGTAAGCGTCGGTGTCAAGCAGTACTTACTCGAGAAGAAGCAGAGGATATTCAAGCGCACCGCTGCAGCAGCGAGTGCACGAGCCCTCCACACGCACCGTCCTCATCCAATCACAAGCGCAAAGGAAAAAAAGAAAGCAGAAGAACGAACAAACAACAACGGCATTGCGCACGGTCTGAACCATACGCGCCCCTTCCCCGAACTTCGTCTCTCTCTCCCCTCCCTCTCCCTCTCTCGCTGTCGCTTGTCTCCTGTGCGTGTGTGTGTGTGTGTGTGTGTGTGTGCGTGGGGGAAGGCAGCGTCTTTGTGTCTCTATTGTTTTTCCTCATCCCCTCTTGCTTGTTTCCTGTTGCACCCTCTTTCGCTATCCGCCATTATCTCTTTTCTCTGTTTCTCTTCAGGTGTATATGTGTGTCTCTCTCTCTGAAGGACGCTAAACATACTGTTGGCCTCCACCCCCTCACTCCTCACGCATCGAGCACTCTTCATCCCGTCTATCCTCTTCCCCTCCACACGACTCTTCTCTCTCTTCTTCTCTACTTGTGTTTTCCTTTGCTTCACTGCGTGGACATCCCCCCTGCGCTTGTCCCCCCTCCCCCTCCCCCCCTCCTGCGCTGCTGTGCACAGATCCTCTTGTTTTGCCTCTTTTCGGGCGACCCTCGCCCCCATTCCCACCTTTGAGTTGTTCTGCGTGTGTGTGTGTGTGTGTGTGTGTGCTCGAGCTTGGGTATCTTGTGCTCTCCTTGACTGGTGCAAGTGCTATCCTTTTGGTGTTGAGGCGTGCCCTCACACGAAAGTTTCTCTCTCCGCGCCTGCGTATCCGTCCGTAGCTACTGCCTACACACACGCGTACCGCCACGCACACGCGTATTCGCTGTCAGCGCCCCCTTTTTTACCCGGAGGGGTTTTTGCGCATTTTCAGTTTTAGTTGTTGCCCGCCGTGTTGCCCCTCGTGTCTGCGTCTTTCTCCGTGCACCTCGGTGTGGCCTCTCTCTCTCTCCCTCCCCCCCTCCTTCCCTCTCCCCGTCTCTTGTAGAGCTGGTCCTCACTGCTTGAAGGCTGGCGCCAGGGGTCTACCTGCGCTTGGGCATCACACCCAACTACTGCGCTTTATTTCATTGAGTTACTGATCTGTATTCTTCTCCCACTGCAATCGAGCCCATTTTTCTCTTCTCTACACCCGCCGCCTCCGCCCCCCCCCCCTCCGCCCTCCCCTCTTCTTGCATAGCTCTGCACAAAGACGCAACCACGTACACCCACATAGCCGCAGCTACACACACACACACACACACACGACAACATCGCAGACGTTGATCTAGGCTGTGGACTGGAGTTTGCTCGCTTCTCGTCCTGCGCCTCGTCGCCTGTCTGCTTCTCTTCGGTGTGCGTGTACGTCTCTCTCTCTCTCTCTCCTCGCGGCTCACGTGTACTTCTCACTTTATTCTGTTCATCCTCGACTGTGTTGACTGTGCCTGGCGTTGCTGTGGAGCCCCCTTGAGTGTTGACCGGTGTTCATCTGCATCTAGAAGGGCGCCGCCGACTCCACGTCTGCGCATTGCCTTCAGAAGGCAAGAAAAGAAGAGGAAAGGCAACATCCGCTCACTCGGCCCCACGCACACGCCTCCACACACACTCTCTCTCACTCTCTCGCTCTCTCCCACAGTTGTTTCTTCTTGCTTTCCTTTAGGCTCTTCCTTTTCGTATCTTTTCTCTCTTGCCCCTCCCCTCCCCTCCCTCCCCTCCCTCCCCTCCCTCCCTCCCTCCCCTCCCTCCCTCCCTCCCCTCCCACCGCCCTCGACACCGTCCCTTTCAACTATCGGTGTCTGTCGGCATCGCTTCGTGCTGCGGAGTTTTGTTGGATTCTCTCCCTCTCTCTCTGTGTGTGTGTGTGTGTGTGGTGGTGTGTGGGGTGTGTGTCGCTACGTGCAGGAGCGCCTCTTCCTGACTTGCGCTCCTTTCCCTCTTCGTGGGTGACTTTTGGCTCTCCTACCGCCCATCCCCCGCCCCCTCCCCTTCCCGTCGCTTTTTTTCTTCTTGTCATCAAAGCCCACACGCAGAAACCCACCATAGACGTTACCGGAGCCCCCCCACCACCACCCACCACCCACCACCCAAAGCGCGGTTGTGTGTGTGCATCTCTCTCTCTCCCTCTCTCTCGCTTCATTTACTGTCCACTCTGCCGCCACCGAGAGACGGTAGACGGGGCACATTGGCACACCGCCTCCCCGCACGAGCTTGGGCATTTGTGTGCAGTCGAACACGCACCAAGACGGGTACTCCGGTGGTAATTCCCTGTCTCCCTGTGTCTGCCTGTCTGTGGGTCTGCTGCGTTGCTTCGGGGTGCTCAGTCGATCACTTTGTCAGCCTCTTTCCTTATTCAACTTCCACTCCTGGGCTGGGATTCTTGTCTTTCCCTGGAGCAATGCAGGAATCACTGTTGCTCTCCGGGGATCCGTCCTCGACAAGAGCGGCCCATAGCACCGCTGTGGCCGCGGCTGGTGCTAACGGGGACGCGACAGTACAACCTACGCCGCGCAGAACCACTGAAGGTTCTGGCACCGACGCAACCTCGCGCACGAGCGGCAGCTCCGCCGAGGTCCCGGCGTCCTCGATCCATATGGCTAGCCACAACAACCCTAACCCGGTACCCGTGCCGCATGCCCTGGAGTCTCGCACCGGTAGTGGGCCTCCGAGAAAAAATTCAGACAGTACTCCCAGGGAGGCGCTGGCAAGCAAGCCGAGCAGCAGCAGTACCAACTCGCTGGCATGCAGAAAGAGCGCTGCCGAGCGTATGGAGCATCTCGTTGCTGTCGAGGACCGCCACCGCTTCCACCTCGAGTGCCTCGCGGAGGATGAGCTGGAGGACCTCTGCGACGTAATGATCGCGAGTGAGGACGATCTCCTACAATATGAGCTCCATCGCACCAACGCCGAGGAGCGAGGCTTCCCACCAAGTAAAGGCGAGAACTACGCAGTCTCCGACCCATTCCATGAAGACGAGGAAGACGTCGAGGCGCGGCTGCAGCGCAGGACAGCTGCCGCAGCAAGCCAGACAGGCGGCGGCTTCGCTGTTGCAGCTGAGCCAGATGAGGAGTTCGAGAGCTTCCGAGATGCTGCTCCGTACGACGCGGCACTGCAGATTGAGCGTTTGGTACAACCAGGGGAGTACAGTAGCAGTTGCTCTGCACGGCTCATGCCAGACACCCTGCATGCACTTGACATAACGAGCGTCTCAGCTGCACAGCTGAAAGTCGCGTCTGTCTCACCAACGTACATGGGAGCAGGAAAGAACCGTGATGACGCAAGCTCGGCGGGCGGAAATGAGGACGACGACTCCGATGATGACGATGACACTCCGCTTCAGGCTCAACTGGGCACTCGCACAAATCGCTACAAGGCTGGGAGAGCCCACAGGGCTGCCGAGCACGAGACTGGTGATGCTGCTGAGGGGCACGAGGACGGAGACAGCAACAGCGAGGAACCGCTCATGCAGAACGCTACCCACGGGCCAAAGCGCCCTGTCGCCGTGGGCCTACCACCTGCGGAGGACGGACAGCCACCGAGTGCTGAGCAGACGGATGCTGAGGACGAGCAGCTATCGCCGTCGCTCGAGTTTGGCCCGGCACGTGCTGTTGGGCGCCCTGTCACCGTGGGCCTACCACCTGCGGAGGACGGACAGCCACCGAGTGCTGAGCAGACGGATGCTGAGGACGAGCAGCTATCGCCGTCGCTCGAGTTTGGCCCGGCACGTGCTGTTGGGCGCCCTGTCACCGTGGGCCTACCACCTGCGGAGGACGGACAGCCACCGAGTGCTGAGCAGACGGATGCTGAGGACGAGCAGCTATCGCCGTCGTTCGAGTTTGGCCCGACGCGTGCTGTTGGGCGCCCTGTCACCGTGGGCCTACCACCTGCGGAGGACGGACAGCCACCGAGTGCTGAGCAGACGGATGCTGAGGACGAGCAGCTATCGCCGTCGCTCGAGTTTGGCCCGACGCGTGGTGCTGGTCGACCTTGCGGTGGCTGCCCTCCAGAGACCGGCGAGTGCGCTGAGGAGCACGAGGACATAGGCAGCAGCAGTGAGGAGCCGCTCATGCAGAACGCTACCCATGGGCCAAAGTACTCTGCTGGCCGTGCACGCGTCAATCACATGGCGGAGGCCAGTTGTGTTGATGGTGAAGACGAGGAGGCCCCACTGACTCCAGGCGCTACTCAAAGGTCGCAGCGCATTGTGGGGTCTCTACTAAGTAACCCAAGAGCGCCGGCTGCGTTAGACGAGATAGCATTGATGTCAGGTGAGATGGAAAACGAAGATCATGATAGCGGCGCTGTCCACTACGCAGCAAGTCACCTCTCTTCATCTCGCTTGAATGAGCGCCAGATGAGTATGCGCGATACTGTGCAGGGCGGCGGTGCACACATGTCATCACTGCTGTGTTCCTCCAGCTACTTGCTCACAGGCAGCCGTATGGAGTTGGAGGGAGGCACTGCACAGGTATATACAGGCGTGGGTGCAGCACAGACACATCGTGCTCGCGGACTCGGGTTTTCAAAAGACTTCACCCGCGCCCAGAGCGACTCTGTGGCACTGCGCAAGCGACACACCTCCAACGCGCGCTCTGACCTCACGGCCAGTGTAGAGACCGTTCGACGACCCTCTACAACACATATTGGGGACAACAGCGACGACACCACCCACACGGGAGAAGATGCCATCGCTGCCGCACGCAGTGCAAGGGCAGCGCGTGTCTTACGCCTTCGCCGTGAGAAAGTGTGCATTGAACGGGAACGTGCTGACCACGCCCGCATTATGTCGGTGAATTCTTCAGTTTCTCCGCTACGCGTGCGCGCAGACGACGAAAACGAGGAAACGCTCAATATATCCGCCATTCACGGCCCGACACGTGCTGTTGGGCGCCCTGTCACCGTGGGCCCACCACCTGCGGAGGATGAACAGCCACCGAGTGCTGAGCAGACGGATGCTGAGGACGAGCAGCTATCGCCGTCGCTCGAGTTTGGCCCGGCACGTGCTGTTGGGCGCCCTGTCACCGTGGGCCTACCACCTGCGGAGGACGGACAGCCACCGAGTGCTGAGCAGACGGATGCTGAGGACGAGCAGCTATCGCCGTCGCTCGAGTTTGGCCCGGCACGTGCTGTTGGGCGCCCTGTCACCGTGGGCCTACCACCTGCGGAGGACGGACAGCCACCGAGTGCTGAGCAGACGGATGCTGAGGACGAGCAGCTATCGCCGTCGTTCGAGTTTGGCCCGACGCGTGCTGTTGGGCGCCCTGTCACCGTGGGCCTACCACCTGCGGAGGACGGACAGCCACCGAGTGCTGAGCAGACGGATGCTGAGGACGAGCAGCTATCGCCGTCGCTCGAGTTTGGCCCGGCACGTGCTGTTGGGCGCCCTGTCACCGTGGGCCTACCACCTGCGGAGGACGGACAGCCACCGAGTGCTGAGCAGACGGATGCTGAGGACGAGCAGCTATCGCCGTCGCTCGAGTTTGGCCCGGCACGTGCTGTTGGGCGCCCTGTCACCGTGGGCCTACCACCTGCGGAGGACGGACAGCCACCGAGTGCTGAGCAGACGGATGCTGAGGACGAGCAGCTATCGCCGTCGCTCGAGTTTGGCCCGACGCGTGGTGCTGGTCGACCTTGCGGTGGCTGCCCTCCAGAGGCCGGCGAGTGCGCTGAGGAGCACGAGGACGTAGGCAGCAGCAGTGAGGGGCCGCTGGGGCTAGTTGTTGGTCGCCGAGCTGATCTCTACAAGACAGATCATACAGGGCCCGAGGACTACCACATTGAGGAAGATGAGGAGAAGCCTAATGGAAGCGTTAACTCCGACCACAGTGACGAGGAGGAGGAACTCCGCGTGCCAGCTCTGCAGCACGCCCCCAAACACTCCGCCGGAAGGCCTACATTGAAGGCAGTGCCAGTGGCGGCGACGGATGGACAGCAGCCGTGCAACAGTGACTCAGACTCTGATATTCCGGTCAATCCTGAGTTTATCTCCAGCTCAACCAGGCATGAGCCAGGTGATCCACCGCACGATAAGGCTCCTGAGGCGACCGACGTCGATGATGCCCCTGACAACAAGAGTTCAGATGACTCACCTATGGAAATACACTTGGTGCGAGATGTTCCTCTACGCAAAGCAGCACATCTCATGCAGGTACCCCCGTCCGCTATCCAGGAAGTAACTGGCAGGGCAGACATAGATACAGATGACCTGGATGAGGAAGAGCCGTTACTGTCGCTTGCGCAACTGAAGAGCCGCGTAGAGCGCAAGGCGCAGCCTCGAGCAGCTCTGCCACAAGAGGCCCATGAGCGGCACTCCGTCATATCAACAGAGGAGGACGAGGAGGAAGAGGCTACTCCACTCGCTCAGGGTCGCCAGCGGCTACGCTTGGCGGGTCCATACCCCAAAACGCACCCTCCTTTCACCAAGGAAGATAGCTGCGCGACCCTTTCCGAAGACGACACGGATAGCGATCCCATCGTGCCCAGCACTCGAAGTCAGCGTTCGGTGGGAATGTCAGGGCATCCCCACGAACTCCTTATCGAGAAGGAGGAGGCTGAAAGCGTAGACTCGATTGAAAGCGAGGAGCAAACTCCACTGCTCGCCTTGATCCACACACCGCGCAAGTGTCGACAGGGTCTGAACCGCCGAGAACAGAGCTTTGAAGTAGCAGAGGAGCAACCTAACGACCCGTCCACGTCGTCATCCACCTCTCTTCCACTCACAGTTGTTTACGATCGCACCCAGCCAACGCGGGCAAACCAACCACCATCGACTCCAACTATCTGCATCGACGACGAGGAAGCAGCATCCAACACACCGACACGACAGACAGTGCACCAATACCTCATTGAAAACGCCCCCACTGACCGCAGCACTACCACTATCGCCATCTCCGAAGAATCAACCGCACGCATCGACAGAATACTCTCCTGCGAGAAGCACTTGCACGCCAACACGCATGAGAAGACGCCCAATGGATTTCACGCCACCCTCAACGAGTGCAGCACACAACGTACACCACGGCTGATATGTGTCCACAACAACCTCATCGAGCGTATCAAGTGCGTACTACTCCAAAACGAAAATCACCAAATAAGCTGTCCCCACCGCCTACAAACACCTCAAGAGCACAACATCACTGCACCAAGCGACTTGGCAGAGCAGCCGCTGGAGTGCGCGCTGCACCAGGCCGGCGACGAGAAGGAGCGCGCGGGCCGCGACGCCGTGCGGGAACGCGCGATGGGTGCGCCCGGCGACGTGGCAGAGCAGCCGCTGGAGTGCGTGCTGCACCAGGCCGGCGACGAGAAGGAGCGCGCGGGCCGCGACGCCGTGCGGGAACGCGTGATGGGTGCGCCCGGCGACGTGGCAGAGCAGCCGCTGGAGTGCGTGCTGCACCAGGCCGGCGACGAGAAGGAGCGCACGGGCCGCGACGCCGTGCGGGAACGCGCGATGGGTGCGCCCGGCGACGTGGCAGAGCAGCCGCTGGAGTGCGCGCTGCACCAGGCCGGCGACGAGAAGGAGCGCGCGGGCCGCGACGCCGTGCGGGAACGCGTGATGGGTGCGTCCGGCGACGTGGCAGAGCAGCCGCTGGAGTGCGCGCTGCACCAGGCCGGCGACGAGAAGGAGCGCGCGGGCCGCGACGCCGTGCGGGAACGCGTGATGGGTGCGTCCGGCGACGTGGCAGAGCAGCCGCTGGAGTGCGCGCTGCACCAGGCCGGCGACGAGAAGGAGCGCGCGGGCCGCGACGCCGTGCGGGAACGCGCGATGGGTGCGCCCGGCGACGTGGCAGAGCAGCCGCTGGAGTGCGCGCTGCACCAGGCCGGCGACGAGAAGGAGCGCACGGGCCGCGACGCCGTGCGGGAACGCGTGATGGGTGCGTCCGGCGACGTGGCAGAGCAGCCGCTGGAGTGCGCGCTGCACCAGGCCGGCGACGAGAAGGAGCGCACGGGCCGCGACGCCGTGCGGGAACGCGTGATGGGTGCGTCCGGCGACGTGGCAGAGCAGCCGCTGGAGTGCGCACTGCACCAGGCCGCCGACGAGAAGGAGCGCACGGGCCGCGACGCCGTGCGGGAACGCGTGATGGGTGCGCCCGGCGACGTGGCAGAGCAGCCGCTGGAGTGCGCGCTGCACCAGGCCGGCGACGAGAAGGAGCGCACGGGCCGCGACGCCGTGCGGGAACGCGTGATGGGTGCGTCCGGCGACGTGGCAGAGCAGCCGCTGGAGTGCGTGCTGCACCAGGCCGGCGAGGAGAAGGAGCGCACGGGCCGCGACGCCGTGCGGGAACGCGTGATGGGTGCGTCCGGCGACGTGGCAGAGCAGCCGCTGGAGTGCGCGCTGCACCAGGCCGGCGACGAGAAGGAGCGCGCGGGCCGCGACGCCGTGCGGAACGCGCGATGGGTGCGCCCGGCGACGTGGCAGAGCAGCCGCTGGGTGCGTGCTGCAGCAGGCCGGCGACGAGAAGGAGCGCGCGGGCCGCGACGCCGTGCGGGAACGCGTGATGGGTGCGTCCGGCGACGTGGCAGAGCAGCCGCTGGAGTGCGTGCTGCACCAGGCCGGCGACGAGAAGGAGCGCACGGGCCGCGACGCCGTGCGGGAACGCGTGATGGGTGCGCCCGGCGACGTGGCAGAGCAGCCGCTGGAGTGCGTGCTGCACCAGGCCGGCGACGAGAAGGAGCGCGGGGCCGCGACGCCGTGCGGGAACGCGCGATGGGTGCGCCCGGCGACGTGGCAGAGCAGCCGCTGGGTGCGTGCTGCAGCAGGCCGGCGACGAGAAGGAGCGCGCGGGCCGCGACGCCGTGCGGGAACGCGTGATGGGTGCGTCCGGCGACGTGGCAGAGCAGCCGCTGGAGTGCGTGCTGCAGCAGGCCGGCGACGAGAAGGAGCGCGCGGGCCGCGACGCCGTGCGGGAACGCGTGATGGGTGCGTCCGGCGACGTGGCAGAGCAGCCGCTGGAGTGCGCGCTGCACCAGGCCGGCGACGAGAAGGAGCGCGCGGGCCGCGACGCCGTGCCGGAACGCGCGATGGGTGCGCCCGGCGACGTGGCAGAGCAGCCGCTGGAGTGCGTGCTGCACCAGGCCGGCGACGAGAAGGAGCGCGCGGGCCGCGACGCCGTGCCGGAACGCGCGATGGGTGCGCCCGGCGACGTGGCAGAGCAGCCGCTGGAGTGCGCGCTGCACCAGGCCGGCGACGAGAAGGAGCGCCGGGCCGCGACGCCGTGCGGGAACGCGTGATGGGTGCGCCCGGCGACGTGGCAGAGCAGCCGCTGGAGTGCGTGCTGCACCAGGCCGGCGACGAGAAGGAGCGCACGGGCCGCGACGCCGTGCGGGAACGCGTGATGGGTGCGCCCGGCGACGTGGCAGAGCAGCCGCTGGGGTGCGTGCTGCAGCAGGCCGGCGACGAGAAGGAGCGCGCGGGCCGCGACGCCGTGCGGGAACGCGTGATGGGTGCGTCCGGCGACGTGGCAGAGCAGCCGCTGGGGTGCGTGCTGCAGCAGGCCGGCGACGAGAAGGAGCGCGCGGGCCGCGACGCCGTGCCGGAACGCGCGATGGGTGCGCCCGGCGACGTGGCAGAGCAGCCGCTGGAGTGCGTGCTGCACCAGGCCGGCGAGGAGAAGGAGCGCACGGGCCGCGACGCCGTGCGGGAACGCGTGATGGGTGCGTCCGGCGACGTGGCAGAGCAGCCGCTGGAGTGCGCGCTGCACCAGGCCGGCGACGAGAAGGAGCGCGCGGGCCGCGACGCCGTGCGGGAACGCGCGATGGGTGCGCCCGGCGACGTGGCAGAGCAGCCGCTGGGGTGCGTGCTGCAGCAGGCCGGCGACGAGAAGGAGCGCGCGGGCCGCGACGCCGTGCGGGAACGCGTGATGGGTGCGTCCGGCGACGTGGCAGAGCAGCCGCTGGAGTGCGTGCTGCACCAGGCCGGCGACGAGAAGGAGCGCACGGGCCGCGACGCCGTGCGGGAACGCGTGATGGGTGCGCCCGGCGACGTGGCAGAGCAGCCGCTGGAGTGCGTGCTGCACCAGGCCGGCGACGAGAAGGAGCGCGTGGGCCGCGACGCCGTGCGGGAACGCGCGATGGGTGCGCCCGGCGACGTGGCAGAGCAGCCGCTGGGTGCGTGCTGCAGCAGGCCGGCGACGAGAAGGAGCGCGCGGGCCGCGACGCCGTGCGGGAACGCGTGATGGGTGCGTCCGGCGACGTGGCAGAGCAGCCGCTGGAGTGCGTGCTGCAGCAGGCCGGCGACGAGAAGGAGCGCGCGGGCCGCGACGCCGTGCGGGAACGCGTGATGGGTGCGCCGGCGACGTGGCAGAGCAGCCGCTGGAGTGCGCGCTGCACCAGGCCGGCGACGAGAAGGAGCGCGCGGGCCGCGACGCCGTGCCGGAACGCGCGATGGGTGCGCCCGGCGACGTGGCAGAGCAGCCGCTGGAGTGCGTGCTGCACCAGGCCGGCGACGAGAAGGAGCGCGCGGGCCGCGACGCCGTGCCGGAACGCGCGATGGGTGCGCCCGGCGACGTGGCAGAGCAGCCGCTGGAGTGCGCGCTGCACCAGGCCGGCGACGAGAAGGAGCGCGCGGGCCGCGACGCCGTGCGGGAACGCGTGATGGGTGCGCCCGGCGACGTGGCAGAGCAGCCGCTGGAGTGCGTGCTGCAGCAGGCTGGCGACGAGAAGGAGCGCACGGGCCGCGACGCCGTGCGGGAACGCGTGATGGGTGCGTCCGGCGACGTGGCAGAGCAGCCGCTGGAGTGCGCACTGCACCAGGCCGCCGACGAGAAGGAGCGCACGGGCCGCGACGCCGTGCGGGAACGCGTGATGGGTGCGCCCGGCGACGTGGCAGAGCAGCCGCTGGAGTGCGCACTGCACCAGGCCGGCGACGAGAAGGAGCGCGCGGGCCGCGACGCCGTGCGGGAACGCGTGATGGGTGCGCCCGGCGACGTGGCAGAGCAGCCGCTGGAGTGCGTGCTGCACCAGGCCGGCGACGAGAAGGAGCGCACGGGCCGCGACGCCGTGCCGGAACGCGCGATGGGTGCGCCCGGCGACGTGGCAGAGCAGCCGCTGGAGTGCGCGCTGCACCAGGCCGGCGACGAGAAGGAGCGCACGGGCCGCGACGCCGTGCGGGAACGCGTGATGGGTGCGTCCGGCGACGTGGCAGAGCAGCCGCTGGAGTGCGCGCTGCACCAGGCCGGCGACGAGAAGGAGCGCACGGGCCGCGACGCCGTGCCGGAACGCGCGATGGGTGCGCCCGGCGACGTGGCAGAGCAGCCGCTGGAGTGCGCGCTGCACCAGGCCGGCGACGAGAAGGAGCGCGGGGCCGCGACGCCGTGCGGGAACGCGCGATGGGTGCGCCCGGCGACGTGGCAGAGCAGCCGCTGGAGTGCGTGCTGCAGCAGGCCGGCGACGAGAAGGAGCGCGCGGGCCGCGACGCCGTGCGGGAACGCGTGATGGGTGCGTCCGGCGACGTGGCAGAGCAGCCGCTGGAGTGCGTGCTGCACCAGGCCGGCGACGAGAAGGAGCGCACGGGCCGCGACGCCGTGCGGGAACGCGTGATGGGTGCGCCCGGCGACGTGGCAGAGCAGCCGCTGGGTGCGTGCTGCAGCAGGCCGGCGACGAGAAGGAGCGCGCGGGCCGCGACGCCGTGCGGGAACGCGTGATGGGTGCGTCCGGCGACGTGGCAGAGCAGCCGCTGGAGTGCGTGCTGCACCAGGCCGGCGACGAGAAGGAGCGCGCGGGCCGCGACGCCGTGCGGGAACGCGTGATGGGTGCGTCCGGCGACGTGGCAGAGCAGCCGCTGGAGTGCGTGCTGCACCAGGCCGGCGACGAGAAGGAGCGCGCGGGCCGCGACGCCGTGCGGGAACGCGTGATGGGTGCGTCCGGCGACGTGGCAGAGCAGCCGCTGGGGTGCGTGCTGCAGCAGGCCGGCGACGAGAAGGAGCGCGCGGGCCGCGACGCCGTGCCGGAACGCGCGATGGGTGCGCCCGGCGACGTGGCAGAGCAGCCGCTGGAGTGCGCGCTGCACCAGGCCGGCGACGAGAAGGAGCGCGCGGGCCGCGACGCCGTGCGGGAACGCGTGATGGGTGCGCCCGGCGACGTGGCAGAGCAGCCGCTGGAGTGCGCACTGCACCAGGCCGGCGACGAGAAGGAGCGCGCGGGCCGCGACGCCGTGCGGGAACGCGCGATGGGTGCGCCGGCGACGTGGCAGAGCAGCCGCTGGAGTGCGCACTGCACCAGGCCGGCGACGAGAAGGAGCGCGCGGGCCGCGACGCCGTGCCGGAACGCGCGATGGGTGCGCCCGGCGACGTGGCAGAGCAGCCGCTGGAGTGCGTGCTGCACCAGGCCGGCGACGAGAAGGAGCGCGCGGGCCGCGACGCCGTGCCGGAACGCGCGATGGGTGCGCCCGGCGACGTGGCAGAGCAGCCGCTGGAGTGCGTGCTGCACCAGGCCGGCGAGGAGAAGGAGCGCACGGGCCGCGACGCCGTGCCGGAACGCGCGATGGGTGCGCCCGGCGACGTGGCAGAGCAGCCGCTGGAGTGCGTGCTGCACCAGGCCGGCGACGAGAAGGAGCGCGCGGGCCGCGACGCCGTGCGGGAACGCGTGATGGGTGCGTCCGGCGACGTGGCAGAGCAGCCGCTGGAGTGCGCACTGCACCAGGCCGGCGACGAGAAGGAGCGCACGGGCCGCGACGCCGTGCGGGAACGCGTGATGGGTGCGCCCGGCGACGTGGCAGAGCAGCCGCTGGAGTGCGCGCTGCACCAGGCCGGCGACGAAAAGGTGCTCTTGCGCGAGCACCTGATGTGCGTGCCGTACGTGCACCCCGACGTCCCCATGGACGCGACCTTCAGCGAGCTGGCGGGGATGCGCGACGCACTGCTGAGCGACCCGGAGCGCAACGCGGCGCCGCTGCGCGCGGTGGAGGACGAGATGCACGGGCGCGCGGCGGAGGTGGCGGCGCAGCGCAAGCGCCGCGCGCGTCCGGAGCGTCTGGCCCACTACAGCGTACAGATGATGGACGTGCAGCCGGAGATGGCCGGGGGGCTGCGAGAGCCGGAGGGGGACACGGCGCCGCTCCTGTCGGGCACGGAGGTGCGCGACCCTTACTACGAGGAGCTGGCGGCGCTGCGCGCCTCGCTGGTGGAGGAGGGCTGGAAGCGCAACACAGACAAGATCCGTGCGGTGGAGGAGCAGATGAAGGACCGCGTTGTGCAGCTGCGCACGGACGACGAGCGTGCCGCCGCGGCCCACGCGCGCGTGCGCGACGCGCTGCTGGAGCAGTACCCGTTCCTACCGAAGGAGGTCCACGGCATCCCGCTGGAGGAGCTGCCGCTACGCGACGACGACGAGTTTGTCGGCGCAGAGCAGGAGCGTGCGCGGCTGGCCGCGGAGCCGGTGCGCAGCGCCGAGTCGCTGCGCGCCGCGGAGGTGCGGATGAGGGAGCGCGCGGAGAGGCTGGCGGACGTGGCGGCGGCCGAGGAGGAGGCGCTGCGTGAGAGGCTGCCGTTTGTGGAGGTGGGCAAGGTGCCGCTGCGCGGCATGGGGCTGGAGTCGTGGCCGGAGTTCGCGGCTCTGCTGGCGCAGCTGGAGGAGCTGGCCAAGGACCCGGCGACGGCGGAGGGGCCGGAGGCGAGGCGGCTGGAGAAGGCTATGGCCGACCTGTCCAAACTGCGGGCCTACGACGAGGCGGTGGCGGCGCAGTGCGGCGCGGTGAAGGAGGCCGACCTGCATGAGCGCTTCCCGTTCCTGCCCGAGGAGCCGGTGCCGGGTATGCCGCTCGCGGAGGCCGAGCTTGTGGCAGACCCCGAGTTCCGTACACTGGCGAACGCGCTGGTGGACCTGCGCCGGAGCCCGCAGACCAGCCCGCAGGCGCTGCGCGCCGCGGAGGAGGCGCTGGCGGGCCGCGCTGCCGAGGTGGCGGCGGCAAAGCTGCGCGCGACGGAGGAGGCGCAGGCGCGCTACCCGTTCCTGTCGAAGCGCGTGGCAGGCGTGCCGCTGAGCGAGCTGCCGCTGGTGCAGGACGAGCTGTTCCAGGCGCTGGTGGCGCAGCGCGCGCCGCTGCTGCTGGAGCCGGAGGCGAACGCCGAGCCGCTGCGCGCCGTGGAGGACCAGCTGCGCAACCGCGCAGCGGTGCTGGCGGACGCCAAGGAGAAGCTGGACGCCGTCCACGCCGCGGACAACGACGAGGTGCGCGCGCACAACCCGTTCCTGCCGCACAGCGACGTGCGCTGTGTGCCGCTGCGCGAGCTGGGCCTGCTGCAGGACGCCGAGTACGCGGACAAGTGGCTGGACCGGCTGCGGCTGATGGAGCACCCGGAGGTGAACCGGCCCGCCATCCAGGCCGTCGAGGGCGCGCTGCGTGACCGTGCCGAGGAACTGGCGCGGGGCAAGCTGCGCGTGGAGGACGAGCTGCTGGCAAGGCACCCCTTCGTGACACGGCCGGCGGGTGCGCCGCTGCTGGCGTCGCTGGGCGTGCCGGTGGACGAGCAGTTCCAGCAGCTGGCGCAGGAGCACGCGGCGCTTGCGGAGCAGCCGGTGCGCAACGCTGAGCCGCTGCGCGCGGCGGAGAAGGCGATGCAGGCCCGTGTGGCCGCGCTTGCTGCCGCAGACGCCGAGGAGGCGCTGAGGCCGGCGAAGGCTGCGCGGGACCTGGTGCGCGAGCACCTGATGTGCGTGCCGTACGTGCACCCCGACGTCCCCAAGGACGCGACCTTCAGCGAGCTGGCGGGGATGCGCGACGCACTGCTGAGCGACCCGGAGCGCAACGCGGCGCCGCTGCGCGCGGTGGAGGAGGAGATGCACGGGCGCGCGGCGGAGGTGGCGGCGCAGCGCAAGCGCCGCGCGCGTCCGGAGCGTCTGGCCGCCCACAGCGTACAGATGACGGACGTGCAGCCGGAGATGGCCGGCGAGGTGCGGGAGCCGGAGGGGGACACGGCGCCGCTCCTGTCGGGCACGGAGGTGCGCGACCCTTACTACGAGGAGCTGGCGGCGCTGCGCGCCTCGCTGGTGGAGGAGGGCTGGAAGCGCAACACAGACAAGATCCGTGCGGTGGAGGAGCAGATGAAGGACCGCGTTGTGCAGCTGCGCACGGACGACGAGCGTGCCGCCGCGGCCCACGCGCGCGTGCGCGACGCGCTGCTGGAGCAGTACCCGTTCCTACCGAAGGAGGTCCACGGCATCCCGCTGGAGGAGCTGCCGCTACGCGACGACGACGAGTTTGTCGGCGCAGAGCAGGAGCGTGCGCGGCTGGCCGCGGAGCCGGTGCGCAGCGCCGAGTCGCTGCGCGCCGCGGAGGTGCGGATGAGGGAGCGCGCGGAGAGGCTGGCGGACGTGGCGGCGGCCGAGGAGGAGGCGCTGCGTGAGAGGCTGCCGTTTGTGGAGGTGGGCAAGGTGCCGCTGCGCGGCATGGGGCTGGAGTCGTGGCCGGAGTTCGCGGCTCTGCTGGCGCAGCTGGAGGAGCTGGCCAAGGACCCGGCGACGGCGGAGGGGCCGGAGGCGAGGCGGCTGGAGAAGGCTATGGCCGACCTGTCCAAACTGCGGGCCTACGACGAGGCGGTGGCGGCGCAGTGCGGCGCGGTGAAGGAGGCCGACCTGCATGAGCGCTTCCCGTTCCTGCCCGAGGAGCCGGTGCCGGGTATGCCGCTCGCGGAGGCCGAGCTTGTGGCAGACCCCGAGTTCCGTACACTGGCGAACGCGCTGGTGGACCTGCGCCGGAGCCCGCAGACCAGCCCGCAGGCGCTGCGCGCCGCGGAGGAGGCGCTGGCGGGCCGCGCTGCCGAGGTGGCGGCGGCAAAGCTGCGCGCGACGGAGGAGGCGCAGGCGCGCTACCCGTTCCTGTCGAAGCGCGTGGCAGGCGTGCCGCTGAGCGAGCTGCCGCTGGTGCAGGACGAGCTGTTCCAGGCGCTGGTGGCGCAGCGCGCGCCGCTGCTGCTGGAGCCGGAGGCGAACGCCGAGCCGCTGCGCGCCGTGGAGGACCAGCTGCGCAACCGCGCAGCGGTGCTGGCGGACGCCAAGGAGAAGCTGGACGCCGTCCACGCCGCGGACAACGACGAGGTGCGCGCGCACAACCCGTTCCTGCCGCACAGCGACGTGCGCTGTGTGCCGCTGCGCGAGCTGGGCCTGCTGCAGGACGCCGAGTACGCGGACAAGTGGCTGGACCGGCTGCGGCTGATGGAGCACCCGGAGGTGAACCGGCCCGCCATCCAGGCCGTCGAGGGCGCGCTGCGTGACCGTGCCGAGGAACTGGCGCGGGGCAAGCTGCGCGTGGAGGACGAGCTGCTGGCAAGGCACCCCTTCGTGACACGGCCGGCGGGTGCGCCGCTGCTGGCGTCGCTGGGCGTGCCGGTGGACGAGCAGTTCCAGCAGCTGGCGCAGGAGCACGCGGCGCTTGCGGAGCAGCCGGTGCGCAACGCTGAGCCGCTGCGCGCGGCGGAGAAGGCGATGCAGGCCCGTGTGGCCGCGCTTGCTGCCGCAGACGCCGAGGAGGCGCTGAGGCCGGCGAAGGCTGCGCGGGACCTGGTGCGCGAGCACCTGATGTGCGTGCCGTACGTGCACCCCGACGTCCCCAAGGACGCGACCTTCAGCGAGCTGGCGGGGATGCGCGACGCACTGCTGAGCGACCCGGAGCGCAACGCGGCGCCGCTGCGCGCGGTGGAGGAGGAGATGCACGGGCGCGCGGCGGAGGTGGCGGCGCAGCGCAAGCGCCGCGCGCGTCCGGAGCGTCTGGCCGCCCACAGCGTACAGATGACGGACGTGCAGCCGGAGATGGCCGGCGAGGTGCGGGAGCCGGAGGGGGACACGGCGCCGCTCCTGTCGGGCACGGAGGTGCGCGACCCTTACTACGAGGAGCTGGCGGCGCTGCGCGCCTCGCTGGTGGAGGAGGGCTGGAAGCGCAACACAGACAAGATCCGTGCGGTGGAGGAGCAGATGAAGGACCGCGTTGTGCAGCTGCGCACGGACGACGAGCGTGCCGCCGCGGCCCACGCGCGCGTGCGCGACGCGCTGCTGGAGCAGTACCCGTTCCTACCGAAGGAGGTCCACGGCATCCCGCTGGAGGAGCTGCCGCTACGCGACGACGACGAGTTTGTCGGCGCAGAGCAGGAGCGTGCGCGGCTGGCCGCGGAGCCGGTGCGCAGCGCCGAGTCGCTGCGCGCCGCGGAGGTGCGGATGAGGGAGCGCGCGGAGAGGCTGGCGGACGTGGCGGCGGCCGAGGAGGAGGCGCTGCGTGAGAGGCTGCCGTTTGTGGAGGTGGGCAAGGTGCCGCTGCGCGGCATGGGGCTGGAGTCGTGGCCGGAGTTCGCGGCTCTGCTGGCGCAGCTGGAGGAGCTGGCCAAGGACCCGGCGACGGCGGAGGGGCCGGAGGCGAGGCGGCTGGAGAAGGCTATGGCCGACCTGTCCAAACTGCGGGCCTACGACGAGGCGGTGGCGGCGCAGTGCGGCGCGGTGAAGGAGGCCGACCTGCATGAGCGCTTCCCGTTCCTGCCCGAGGAGCCGGTGCCGGGTATGCCGCTCGCGGAGGCCGAGCTTGTGGCAGACCCCGAGTTCCGTACACTGGCGAACGCGCTGGTGGACCTGCGCCGGAGCCCGCAGACCAGCCCGCAGGCGCTGCGCGCCGCGGAGGAGGCGCTGGCGGGCCGCGCTGCCGAGGTGGCGGCGGCAAAGCTGCGCGCGACGGAGGAGGCGCAGGCGCGCTACCCGTTCCTGTCGAAGCGCGTGGCAGGCGTGCCGCTGAGCGAGCTGCCGCTGGTGCAGGACGAGCTGTTCCAGGCGCTGGTGGCGCAGCGCGCGCCGCTGCTGCTGGAGCCGGAGGCGAACGCCGAGCCGCTGCGCGCCGTGGAGGACCAGCTGCGCAACCGCGCAGCGGTGCTGGCGGACGCCAAGGAGAAGCTGGACGCCGTCCACGCCGCGGACAACGACGAGGTGCGCGCGCACAACCCGTTCCTGCCGCACAGCGACGTGCGCTGTGTGCCGCTGCGCGAGCTGGGCCTGCTGCAGGACGCCGAGTACGCGGACAAGTGGCTGGACCGGCTGCGGCTGATGGAGCACCCGGAGGTGAACCGGCCCGCCATCCAGGCCGTCGAGGGCGCGCTGCGTGACCGTGCCGAGGAACTGGCGCGGGGCAAGCTGCGCGTGGAGGACGAGCTGCTGGCAAGGCACCCCTTCGTGACACGGCCGGCGGGTGCGCCGCTGCTGGCGTCGCTGGGCGTGCCGGTGGACGAGCAGTTCCAGCAGCTGGCGCAGGAGCACGCGGCGCTTGCGGAGCAGCCGGTGCGCAACGCTGAGCCGCTGCGCGCGGCGGAGAAGGCGATGCAGGCCCGTGTGGCCGCGCTTGCTGCCGCAGACGCCGAGGAGGCGCTGAGGCCGGCGAAGGCTGCGCGGGACCTGGTGCGCGAGCACCTGATGTGCGTGCCGTACGTGCACCCCGACGTCCCCAAGGACGCGACCTTCAGCGAGCTGGCGGGGATGCGCGACGCACTGCTGAGCGACCCGGAGCGCAACGCGGCGCCGCTGCGCGCGGTGGAGGAGGAGATGCACGGGCGCGCGGCGGAGGTGGCGGCGCAGCGCAAGCGCCGCGCGCGTCCGGAGCGTCTGGCCGCCCACAGCGTACAGATGACGGACGTGCAGCCGGAGATGGCCGGCGAGGTGCGGGAGCCGGAGGGGGACACGGCGCCGCTCCTGTCGGGCACGGAGGTGCGCGACCCTTACTACGAGGAGCTGGCGGCGCTGCGCGCCTCGCTGGTGGAGGAGGGCTGGAAGCGCAACACAGACAAGATCCGTGCGGTGGAGGAGCAGATGAAGGACCGCGTTGTGCAGCTGCGCACGGACGACGAGCGTGCCGCCGCGGCCCACGCGCGCGTGCGCGACGCGCTGCTGGAGCAGTACCCGTTCCTACCGAAGGAGGTCCACGGCATCCCGCTGGAGGAGCTGCCGCTACGCGACGACGACGAGTTTGTCGGCGCAGAGCAGGAGCGTGCGCGGCTGGCCGCGGAGCCGGTGCGCAGCGCCGAGTCGCTGCGCGCCGCGGAGGTGCGGATGAGGGAGCGCGCGGAGAGGCTGGCGGACGTGGCGGCGGCCGAGGAGGAGGCGCTGCGTGAGAGGCTGCCGTTTGTGGAGGTGGGCAAGGTGCCGCTGCGCGGCATGGGGCTGGAGTCGTGGCCGGAGTTCGCGGCTCTGCTGGCGCAGCTGGAGGAGCTGGCCAAGGACCCGGCGACGGCGGAGGGGCCGGAGGCGAGGCGGCTGGAGAAGGCTATGGCCGACCTGTCCAAACTGCGGGCCTACGACGAGGCGGTGGCGGCGCAGTGCGGCGCGGTGAAGGAGGCCGACCTGCATGAGCGCTTCCCGTTCCTGCCCGAGGAGCCGGTGCCGGGTATGCCGCTCGCGGAGGCCGAGCTTGTGGCAGACCCCGAGTTCCGTACACTGGCGAACGCGCTGGTGGACCTGCGCCGGAGCCCGCAGACCAGCCCGCAGGCGCTGCGCGCCGCGGAGGAGGCGCTGGCGGGCCGCGCTGCCGAGGTGGCGGCGGCAAAGCTGCGCGCGACGGAGGAGGCGCAGGCGCGCTACCCGTTCCTGTCGAAGCGCGTGGCAGGCGTGCCGCTGAGCGAGCTGCCGCTGGTGCAGGACGAGCTGTTCCAGGCGCTGGTGGCGCAGCGCGCGCCGCTGCTGCTGGAGCCGGAGGCGAACGCCGAGCCGCTGCGCGCCGTGGAGGACCAGCTGCGCAACCGCGCAGCGGTGCTGGCGGACGCCAAGGAGAAGCTGGACGCCGTCCACGCCGCGGACAACGACGAGGTGCGCGCGCACAACCCGTTCCTGCCGCACAGCGACGTGCGCTGTGTGCCGCTGCGCGAGCTGGGCCTGCTGCAGGACGCCGAGTACGCGGACAAGTGGCTGGACCGGCTGCGGCTGATGGAGCACCCGGAGGTGAACCGGCCCGCCATCCAGGCCGTCGAGGGCGCGCTGCGTGACCGTGCCGAGGAACTGGCGCGGGGCAAGCTGCGCGCGGAGGACGAGCTGCTGGCAAGGCACCCCTTCGTGACACGGCCGGCGGGTGCGCCGCTGCTGGCGTCGCTGGGCGTGCCGGTGGACGAGCAGTTCCAGCAGCTGGCGCAGGAGCACGCGGCGCTTGCGGAGCAGCCGGTGCGCAACGCTGAGCCGCTGCGCGCGGCGGAGAAGGCGATGCAGGCCCGTGTGGCCGCGCTTGCTGCCGCAGACGCCGAGGAGGCGCTGAGGCCGGCGAAGGCTGCGCGGGACCTGGTGCGCGAGCACCTGATGTGCGTGCCGTACGTGCACCCCGACGTCCCCAAGGACGCGACCTTCAGCGAGCTGGCGGGGATGCGCGACGCACTGCTGAGCGACCCGGAGCGCAACGCGGCGCCGCTGCGCGCGGTGGAGGAGGAGATGCACGGGCGCGCGGCGGAGGTGGCGGCGCAGCGCAAGCGCCGCGCGCGTCCGGAGCGTCTGGCCGCCCACAGCGTACAGATGACGGACGTGCAGCCGGAGATGGCCGGCGAGGTGCGGGAGCCGGAGGGGGACACGGCGCCGCTCCTGTCGGGCACGGAGGTGCGCGACCCTTACTACGAGGAGCTGGCGGCGCTGCGCGCCTCGCTGGTGGAGGAGGGCTGGAAGCGCAACACAGACAAGATCCGTGCGGTGGAGGAGCAGATGAAGGACCGCGTTGTGCAGCTGCGCACGGACGACGAGCGTGCCGCCGCGGCCCACGCGCGCGTGCGCGACGCGCTGCTGGAGCAGTACCCGTTCCTACCGAAGGAGGTCCACGGCATCCCGCTGGAGGAGCTGCCGCTACGCGACGACGACGAGTTTGTCGGCGCAGAGCAGGAGCGTGCGCGGCTGGCCGCGGAGCCGGTGCGCAGCGCCGAGTCGCTGCGCGCCGCGGAGGTGCGGATGAGGGAGCGCGCGGAGAGGCTGGCGGACGTGGCGGCGGCCGAGGAGGAGGCGCTGCGTGAGAGGCTGCCGTTTGTGGAGGTGGGCAAGGTGCCGCTGCGCGGCATGGGGCTGGAGTCGTGGCCGGAGTTCGCGGCTCTGCTGGCGCAGCTGGAGGAGCTGGCCAAGGACCCGGCGACGGCGGAGGGGCCGGAGGCGAGGCGGCTGGAGAAGGCTATGGCCGACCTGTCCAAACTGCGGGCCTACGACGAGGCGGTGGCGGCGCAGTGCGGCGCGGTGAAGGAGGCCGACCTGCATGAGCGCTTCCCGTTCCTGCCCGAGGAGCCGGTGCCGGGTATGCCGCTCGCGGAGGCCGAGCTTGTGGCAGACCCCGAGTTCCGTACACTGGCGAACGCGCTGGTGGACCTGCGCCGGAGCCCGCAGACCAGCCCGCAGGCGCTGCGCGCCGCGGAGGAGGCGCTGGCGGGCCGCGCTGCCGAGGTGGCGGCGGCAAAGCTGCGCGCGACGGAGGAGGCGCAGGCGCGCTACCCGTTCCTGTCGAAGCGCGTGGCAGGCGTGCCGCTGAGCGAGCTGCCGCTGGTGCAGGACGAGCTGTTCCAGGCGCTGGTGGCGCAGCGCGCGCCGCTGCTGCTGGAGCCGGAGGCGAACGCCGAGCCGCTGCGCGCCGTGGAGGACCAGCTGCGCAACCGCGCAGCGGTGCTGGCGGACGCCAAGGAGAAGCTGGACGCCGTCCACGCCGCGGACAACGACGAGGTGCGCGCGCACAACCCGTTCCTGCCGCACAGCGACGTGCGCTGTGTGCCGCTGCGCGAGCTGGGCCTGCTGCAGGACGCCGAGTACGCGGACAAGTGGCTGGACCGGCTGCGGCTGATGGAGCACCCGGAGGTGAACCGGCCCGCCATCCAGGCCGTCGAGGGCGCGCTGCGTGACCGTGCCGAGGAACTGGCGCGGGGCAAGCTGCGCGCGGAGGACGAGCTGCTGGCAAGGCACCCCTTCGTGACACGGCCGGCGGGTGCGCCGCTGCTGGCGTCGCTGGGCGTGCCGGTGGACGAGCAGTTCCAGCAGCTGGCGCAGGAGCACGCGGCGCTTGCGGAGCAGCCGGTGCGCAACGCTGAGCCGCTGCGCGCGGCGGAGAAGGCGATGCAGGCCCGTGTGGCCGCGCTTGCTGCCGCAGACGCCGAGGAGGCGCTGAGGCCGGCGAAGGCTGCGCGGGACCTGGTGCGCGAGCACCTGATGTGCGTGCCGTACGTGCACCCCGACGTCCCCAAGGACGCGACCTTCAGCGAGCTGGCGGGGATGCGCGACGCACTGCTGAGCGACCCGGAGCGCAACGCGGCGCCGCTGCGCGCGGTGGAGGAGGAGATGCACGGGCGCGCGGCGGAGGTGGCGGCGCAGCGCAAGCGCCGCGCGCGTCCGGAGCGTCTGGCCGCCCACAGCGTACAGATGACGGACGTGCAGCCGGAGATGGCCGGCGAGGTGCGGGAGCCGGAGGGGGACACGGCGCCGCTCCTGTCGGGCACGGAGGTGCGCGACCCTTACTACGAGGAGCTGGCGGCGCTGCGCGCCTCGCTGGTGGAGGAGGGCTGGAAGCGCAACACAGACAAGATCCGTGCGGTGGAGGAGCAGATGAAGGACCGCGTTGTGCAGCTGCGCACGGACGACGAGCGTGCCGCCGCGGCCCACGCGCGCGTGCGCGACGCGCTGCTGGAGCAGTACCCGTTCCTACCGAAGGAGGTCCACGGCATCCCGCTGGAGGAGCTGCCGCTACGCGACGACGACGAGTTTGTCGGCGCAGAGCAGGAGCGTGCGCGGCTGGCCGCGGAGCCGGTGCGCAGCGCCGAGTCGCTGCGCGCCGCGGAGGTGCGGATGAGGGAGCGCGCGGAGAGGCTGGCGGACGTGGCGGCGGCCGAGGAGGAGGCGCTGCGTGAGAGGCTGCCGTTTGTGGAGGTGGGCAAGGTGCCGCTGCGCGGCATGGGGCTGGAGTCGTGGCCGGAGTTCGCGGCTCTGCTGGCGCAGCTGGAGGAGCTGGCCAAGGACCCGGCGACGGCGGAGGGGCCGGAGGCGAGGCGGCTGGAGAAGGCTATGGCCGACCTGTCCAAACTGCGGGCCTACGACGAGGCGGTGGCGGCGCAGTGCGGCGCGGTGAAGGAGGCCGACCTGCATGAGCGCTTCCCGTTCCTGCCCGAGGAGCCGGTGCCGGGTATGCCGCTCGCGGAGGCCGAGCTTGTGGCAGACCCCGAGTTCCGTACACTGGCGAACGCGCTGGTGGACCTGCGCCGGAGCCCGCAGACCAGCCCGCAGGCGCTGCGCGCCGCGGAGGAGGCGCTGGCGGGCCGCGCTGCCGAGGTGGCGGCGGCAAAGCTGCGCGCGACGGAGGAGGCGCAGGCGCGCTACCCGTTCCTGTCGAAGCGCGTGGCAGGCGTGCCGCTGAGCGAGCTGCCGCTGGTGCAGGACGAGCTGTTCCAGGCGCTGGTGGCGCAGCGCGCGCCGCTGCTGCTGGAGCCGGAGGCGAACGCCGAGCCGCTGCGCGCCGTGGAGGACCAGCTGCGCAACCGCGCAGCGGTGCTGGCGGACGCCAAGGAGAAGCTGGACGCCGTCCACGCCGCGGACAACGACGAGGTGCGCGCGCACAACCCGTTCCTGCCGCACAGCGACGTGCGCTGTGTGCCGCTGCGCGAGCTGGGCCTGCTGCAGGACGCCGAGTACGCGGACAAGTGGCTGGACCGGCTGCGGCTGATGGAGCACCCGGAGGTGAACCGGCCCGCCATCCAGGCCGTCGAGGGCGCGCTGCGTGACCGTGCCGAGGAACTGGCGCGGGGCAAGCTGCGCGCGGAGGACGAGCTGCTGGCAAGGCACCCCTTCGTGACACGGCCGGCGGGTGCGCCGCTGCTGGCGTCGCTGGGCGTGCCGGTGGACGAGCAGTTCCAGCAGCTGGCGCAGGAGCACGCGGCGCTTGCGGAGCAGCCGGTGCGCAACGCTGAGCCGCTGCGCGCGGCGGAGAAGGCGATGCAGGCCCGTGTGGCCGCGCTTGCTGCCGCAGACGCCGAGGAGGCGCTGAGGCCGGCGAAGGCTGCGCGGGACCTGGTGCGCGAGCACCTGATGTGCGTGCCGTACGTGCACCCCGACGTCCCCAAGGACGCGACCTTCAGCGAGCTGGCGGGGATGCGCGACGCACTGCTGAGCGACCCGGAGCGCAACGCGGCGCCGCTGCGCGCGGTGGAGGAGGAGATGCACGGGCGCGCGGCGGAGGTGGCGGCGCAGCGCAAGCGCCGCGCGCGTCCGGAGCGTCTGGCCGCCCACAGCGTACAGATGACGGACGTGCAGCCGGAGATGGCCGGCGAGGTGCGGGAGCCGGAGGGGGACACGGCGCCGCTCCTGTCGGGCACGGAGGTGCGCGACCCTTACTACGAGGAGCTGGCGGCGCTGCGCGCCTCGCTGGTGGAGGAGGGCTGGAAGCGCAACACAGACAAGATCCGTGCGGTGGAGGAGCAGATGAAGGACCGCGTTGTGCAGCTGCGCACGGACGACGAGCGTGCCGCCGCGGCCCACGCGCGCGTGCGCGACGCGCTGCTGGAGCAGTACCCGTTCCTACCGAAGGAGGTCCACGGCATCCCGCTGGAGGAGCTGCCGCTACGCGACGACGACGAGTTTGTCGGCGCAGAGCAGGAGCGTGCGCGGCTGGCCGCGGAGCCGGTGCGCAGCGCCGAGTCGCTGCGCGCCGCGGAGGTGCGGATGAGGGAGCGCGCGGAGAGGCTGGCGGACGTGGCGGCGGCCGAGGAGGAGGCGCTGCGTGAGAGGCTGCCGTTTGTGGAGGTGGGCAAGGTGCCGCTGCGCGGCATGGGGCTGGAGTCGTGGCCGGAGTTCGCGGCTCTGCTGGCGCAGCTGGAGGAGCTGGCCAAGGACCCGGCGACGGCGGAGGGGCCGGAGGCGAGGCGGCTGGAGAAGGCTATGGCCGACCTGTCCAAACTGCGGGCCTACGACGAGGCGGTGGCGGCGCAGTGCGGCGCGGTGAAGGAGGCCGACCTGCATGAGCGCTTCCCGTTCCTGCCCGAGGAGCCGGTGCCGGGTATGCCGCTCGCGGAGGCCGAGCTTGTGGCAGACCCCGAGTTCCGTACACTGGCGAACGCGCTGGTGGACCTGCGCCGGAGCCCGCAGACCAGCCCGCAGGCGCTGCGCGCCGCGGAGGAGGCGCTGGCGGGCCGCGCTGCCGAGGTGGCGGCGGCAAAGCTGCGCGCGACGGAGGAGGCGCAGGCGCGCTACCCGTTCCTGTCGAAGCGCGTGGCAGGCGTGCCGCTGAGCGAGCTGCCGCTGGTGCAGGACGAGCTGTTCCAGGCGCTGGTGGCGCAGCGCGCGCCGCTGCTGCTGGAGCCGGAGGCGAACGCCGAGCCGCTGCGCGCCGTGGAGGACCAGCTGCGCAACCGCGCAGCGGTGCTGGCGGACGCCAAGGAGAAGCTGGACGCCGTCCACGCCGCGGACAACGACGAGGTGCGCGCGCACAACCCGTTCCTGCCGCACAGCGACGTGCGCTGTGTGCCGCTGCGCGAGCTGGGCCTGCTGCAGGACGCCGAGTACGCGGACAAGTGGCTGGACCGGCTGCGGCTGATGGAGCACCCGGAGGTGAACCGGCCCGCCATCCAGGCCGTCGAGGGCGCGCTGCGTGACCGTGCCGAGGAACTGGCGCGGGGCAAGCTGCGCGCGGAGGACGAGCTGCTGGCAAGGCACCCCTTCGTGACACGGCCGGCGGGTGCGCCGCTGCTGGCGTCGCTGGGCGTGCCGGTGGACGAGCAGTTCCAGCAGCTGGCGCAGGAGCACGCGGCGCTTGCGGAGCAGCCGGTGCGCAACGCTGAGCCGCTGCGCGCGGCGGAGAAGGCGATGCAGGCCCGTGTGGCCGCGCTTGCTGCCGCAGACGCCGAGGAGGCGCTGAGGCCGGCGAAGGCTGCGCGGGACCTGGTGCGCGAGCACCTGATGTGCGTGCCGTACGTGCACCCCGACGTCCCCAAGGACGCGACCTTCAGCGAGCTGGCGGGGATGCGCGACGCACTGCTGAGCGACCCGGAGCGCAACGCGGCGCCGCTGCGCGCGGTGGAGGAGGAGATGCACGGGCGCGCGGCGGAGGTGGCGGCGCAGCGCAAGCGCCGCGCGCGTCCGGAGCGTCTGGCCGCCCACAGCGTACAGATGACGGACGTGCAGCCGGAGATGGCCGGCGAGGTGCGGGAGCCGGAGGGGGACACGGCGCCGCTCCTGTCGGGCACGGAGGTGCGCGACCCTTACTACGAGGAGCTGGCGGCGCTGCGCGCCTCGCTGGTGGAGGAGGGCTGGAAGCGCAACACAGACAAGATCCGTGCGGTGGAGGAGCAGATGAAGGACCGCGTTGTGCAGCTGCGCACGGACGACGAGCGTGCCGCCGCGGCCCACGCGCGCGTGCGCGACGCGCTGCTGGAGCAGTACCCGTTCCTACCGAAGGAGGTCCACGGCATCCCGCTGGAGGAGCTGCCGCTACGCGACGACGACGAGTTTGTCGGCGCAGAGCAGGAGCGTGCGCGGCTGGCCGCGGAGCCGGTGCGCAGCGCCGAGTCGCTGCGCGCCGCGGAGGTGCGGATGAGGGAGCGCGCGGAGAGGCTGGCGGACGTGGCGGCGGCCGAGGAGGAGGCGCTGCGTGAGAGGCTGCCGTTTGTGGAGGTGGGCAAGGTGCCGCTGCGCGGCATGGGGCTGGAGTCGTGGCCGGAGTTCGCGGCTCTGCTGGCGCAGCTGGAGGAGCTGGCCAAGGACCCGGCGACGGCGGAGGGGCCGGAGGCGAGGCGGCTGGAGAAGGCTATGGCCGACCTGTCCAAACTGCGGGCCTACGACGAGGCGGTGGCGGCGCAGTGCGGCGCGGTGAAGGAGGCCGACCTGCATGAGCGCTTCCCGTTCCTGCCCGAGGAGCCGGTGCCGGGTATGCCGCTCGCGGAGGCCGAGCTTGTGGCAGACCCCGAGTTCCGTACACTGGCGAACGCGCTGGTGGACCTGCGCCGGAGCCCGCAGACCAGCCCGCAGGCGCTGCGCGCCGCGGAGGAGGCGCTGGCGGGCCGCGCTGCCGAGGTGGCGGCGGCAAAGCTGCGCGCGACGGAGGAGGCGCAGGCGCGCTACCCGTTCCTGTCGAAGCGCGTGGCAGGCGTGCCGCTGAGCGAGCTGCCGCTGGTGCAGGACGAGCTGTTCCAGGCGCTGGTGGCGCAGCGCGCGCCGCTGCTGCTGGAGCCGGAGGCGAACGCCGAGCCGCTGCGCGCCGTGGAGGACCAGCTGCGCAACCGCGCAGCGGTGCTGGCGGACGCCAAGGAGAAGCTGGACGCCGTCCACGCCGCGGACAACGACGAGGTGCGCGCGCACAACCCGTTCCTGCCGCACAGCGACGTGCGCTGTGTGCCGCTGCGCGAGCTGGGCCTGCTGCAGGACGCCGAGTACGCGGACAAGTGGCTGGACCGGCTGCGGCTGATGGAGCACCCGGAGGTGAACCGGCCCGCCATCCAGGCCGTCGAGGGCGCGCTGCGTGACCGTGCCGAGGAACTGGCGCGGGGCAAGCTGCGCGCGGAGGACGAGCTGCTGGCAAGGCACCCCTTCGTGACACGGCCGGCGGGTGCGCCGCTGCTGGCGTCGCTGGGCGTGCCGGTGGACGAGCAGTTCCAGCAGCTGGCGCAGGAGCACGCGGCGCTTGCGGAGCAGCCGGTGCGCAACGCTGAGCCGCTGCGCGCGGCGGAGAAGGCGATGCAGGCCCGTGTGGCCGCGCTTGCTGCCGCAGACGCCGAGGAGGCGCTGAGGCCGGCGAAGGCTGCGCGGGACCTGGTGCGCGAGCACCTGATGTGCGTGCCGTACGTGCACCCCGACGTCCCCAAGGACGCGACCTTCAGCGAGCTGGCGGGGATGCGCGACGCACTGCTGAGCGACCCGGAGCGCAACGCGGCGCCGCTGCGCGCGGTGGAGGAGGAGATGCACGGGCGCGCGGCGGAGGTGGCGGCGCAGCGCAAGCGCCGCGCGCGTCCGGAGCGTCTGGCCGCCCACAGCGTACAGATGACGGACGTGCAGCCGGAGATGGCCGGCGAGGTGCGGGAGCCGGAGGGGGACACGGCGCCGCTCCTGTCGGGCACGGAGGTGCGCGACCCTTACTACGAGGAGCTGGCGGCGCTGCGCGCCTCGCTGGTGGAGGAGGGCTGGAAGCGCAACACAGACAAGATCCGTGCGGTGGAGGAGCAGATGAAGGACCGCGTTGTGCAGCTGCGCACGGACGACGAGCGTGCCGCCGCGGCCCACGCGCGCGTGCGCGACGCGCTGCTGGAGCAGTACCCGTTCCTACCGAAGGAGGTCCACGGCATCCCGCTGGAGGAGCTGCCGCTACGCGACGACGACGAGTTTGTCGGCGCAGAGCAGGAGCGTGCGCGGCTGGCCGCGGAGCCGGTGCGCAGCGCCGAGTCGCTGCGCGCCGCGGAGGTGCGGATGAGGGAGCGCGCGGAGAGGCTGGCGGACGTGGCGGCGGCCGAGGAGGAGGCGCTGCGTGAGAGGCTGCCGTTTGTGGAGGTGGGCAAGGTGCCGCTGCGCGGCATGGGGCTGGAGTCGTGGCCGGAGTTCGCGGCTCTGCTGGCGCAGCTGGAGGAGCTGGCCAAGGACCCGGCGACGGCGGAGGGGCCGGAGGCGAGGCGGCTGGAGAAGGCTATGGCCGACCTGTCCAAACTGCGGGCCTACGACGAGGCGGTGGCGGCGCAGTGCGGCGCGGTGAAGGAGGCCGACCTGCATGAGCGCTTCCCGTTCCTGCCCGAGGAGCCGGTGCCGGGTATGCCGCTCGCGGAGGCCGAGCTTGTGGCAGACCCCGAGTTCCGTACACTGGCGAACGCGCTGGTGGACCTGCGCCGGAGCCCGCAGACCAGCCCGCAGGCGCTGCGCGCCGCGGAGGAGGCGCTGGCGGGCCGCGCTGCCGAGGTGGCGGCGGCAAAGCTGCGCGCGACGGAGGAGGCGCAGGCGCGCTACCCGTTCCTGTCGAAGCGCGTGGCAGGCGTGCCGCTGAGCGAGCTGCCGCTGGTGCAGGACGAGCTGTTCCAGGCGCTGGTGGCGCAGCGCGCGCCGCTGCTGCTGGAGCCGGAGGCGAACGCCGAGCCGCTGCGCGCCGTGGAGGACCAGCTGCGCAACCGCGCAGCGGTGCTGGCGGACGCCAAGGAGAAGCTGGACGCCGTCCACGCCGCGGACAACGACGAGGTGCGCGCGCACAACCCGTTCCTGCCGCACAGCGACGTGCGCTGTGTGCCGCTGCGCGAGCTGGGCCTGCTGCAGGACGCCGAGTACGCGGACAAGTGGCTGGACCGGCTGCGGCTGATGGAGCACCCGGAGGTGAACCGGCCCGCCATCCAGGCCGTCGAGGGTGCGCTGCGTGACCGTGCCGAGGAACTGGCGCGGGGCAAGCTGCGCGCGGAGGACGAGCTGCTGGCAAGGCACCCCTTCGTGACACGGCCGGCGGGTGCGCCGCTGCTGGCGTCGCTGGGCGTGCCGGTGGACGAGCAGTTCCAGCAGCTGGCGCAGGAGCACGCGGCGCTTGCGGAGCAGCCGGTGCGCAACGCTGAGCCGCTGCGCGCGGCGGAGAAGGCGATGCAGGCCCGTGTGGCCGCGCTTGCTGCCGCAGACGCCGAGGAGGCGCTGAGGCCGGCGAAGGCTGCGCGGGACCTGGTGCGCGAGCACCTGATGTGCGTGCCGTACGTGCACCCCGACGTCCCCAAGGACGCGACCTTCAGCGAGCTGGCGGGGATGCGCGACGCACTGCTGAGCGACCCGGAGCGCAACGCGGCGCCGCTGCGCGCGGTGGAGGAGGAGATGCACGGGCGCGCGGCGGAGGTGGCGGCGCAGCGCAAGCGCCGCGCGCGTCCGGAGCGTCTGGCCGCCCACAGCGTACAGATGACGGACGTGCAGCCGGAGATGGCCGGCGAGGTGCGGGAGCCGGAGGGGGACACGGCGCCGCTCCTGTCGGGCACGGAGGTGCGCGACCCTTACTACGAGGAGCTGGCGGCGCTGCGCGCCTCGCTAGTGAAGGAGGACGAGGCCGTCAACGCGGACGGCATTCGGTGTGTGGAGGAGCAGATGAAGGACCGCGTGGCGCAGCTGAGGAGCGACGCGGCGCGCGCTCGGGCGGCGGAGATGCGCGCGGAGGTGGCGCTGCAGGCACGCTACCCCTTCCTCGGCCCCACTGTGACGGGAGAGATGCTCACGGTGGTTGGACTGGAGGACGACGCCGTGTTCGTGGGTCTGGCGACCGAACACGCGGCACTGAAGGCGACGCCAACGACGCCGCGGGCGGCGCTGGCGTGCGTGGAGCAGAGGATGCGTGCGCGCGCGAGCGAGCTGGTGGCGGAGCACGCGCGCGAGGAGGAGGCGCTGCGTGAGAGGCTGCCGTTTGTGGGGGTGCTACCTGGCGGCGTGATGCTGCGCGAGCTGGACATGGCCAACGACCCGGACGTGAAGCCGCTGCTGGCGCAGCTGGAGGAGCTGGCCAAGGACCCGGCGACGGCGGAGGGGCCGGAGGCGAGGCGGCTGGAGAAGGCCATCGGCGACCTGGCGCGTCGTGCTGCAGAGGGCGAGGCCGAACGCACGCGCCATCGCCTAGTGGACGCGGAGGGACTGCACGAGCGCTTCCCGTTCCTGCCCGAGGAGCCGGTGCCGGGTATGCCGCTCGCGGAGGCCGAGCTTGTGGCAGACCCCGAGTTCCGCACACTGGCGAACGCGCTGGTGGACCTGCGCCGGAGCCCGCAGACCAGCCCGCAGGCGCTGCGCGCCGCGGAGGAGGCGCTGGCGGGCCGCGCTGCCGAGGTGGCGGCGGCAAAGCTGCGCGCGACGGAGGAGGCGCAGGCGCGCTACCCGTTCCTGTCGAAGCGCGTGGCAGGCGTGCCGCTGAGCGAGCTGCCGCTGGTGCAGGACGAGCTGTTCCAGGCGCTGGTGGCGCAGCGCGCGCCGCTGCTGGGGAGCCCGCGCACAAACGCGGCGATGCTGCACGCGGTGGAGGCACGTGCCCGCGACCGTGCGCGCCAGCTTGCAGATGCCAAGAGCAAGCTGGACGACCTGCGCGATACCGCAGATGACGAGGTACGTGCGCGCAACCCGTTCCTGCCGCACAGCGACGTACGCGGCGTTCCGCTGCGCGAGCTGGGCCTGCCGCGGGACCCCGAGTACGCACAGCTGATGGACCGCCGCCTGGCGCTGAAGGAGCGGCCGGTGGAGAATGCGGCGGAGCTGACCGCGGTGGAGGCGCACCTGAAGAGGCGCGCTACGGAGGTGGCGGAGGCGAAGCTCGTGGCGGAGGCAGAGCTGCGAGCCAAGTACCCAACTGTGGCGGCGGCGCCTGAGGGGGCAATGCTGTCGTCGCTGGCGCTCACGCTGGACCCGTTGCTGGCGCAACTCGAGCAGGAGTGCGCGGCGCTTGCGGAGCAGCCGAAGCCGGACCGCGCGGCGGTGCGTGCCGCGGAGGCGGCGGCGGCAGCACGCGTGCAGGAGCTGGTAGACGAGGACGCCAATGCCGAGGAAGAGGCGGCCCAGGCGCGTGCGGCGGTGCTGAAGCAGTACCCGATGTGCGCACGCGATGTGACAGAGGCGGTGGGGAAGGACGCCATGCTCGCGTCACTGGCGGCGCTCCACGCGGGTCTACTGTCAGACCCTTCAGTCAACGGAACGCCACTGGCCGACGTGGAGGCTCGCATGCGTGAGCGCTGTGCTGAGGTGGAGAGCGGGCGCCGGCAGCAACGCCGACGTCGACCTGCCAACCCCCCGCGCCTGCTGGACATGAACGACGTGGCGCTGGAGAGCGGCGAGCTGGATGACTACCACAGCCGACGCCACCGCCACCGCCGCTGCCGCATTCTGGACGCACAGGAGGTGCCGATGGATACTGCGGGCGAGGTGCACGAGCAGCAGGACGAGACTAAGCTGCTGCCCAGGTCTCGCCACGTTGCGGCTCTGCGCCACAGCGACCCATACTACCAAGAGCTGGCGGCGCTGCGCGACTCGCTAGTGAAGGAGGACGAGGCCGTCAACGCGGACGGCATTCGGTGTGTGGAGGAGCAGATGAAGGACCGCGTGGCGCAGCTGAGGAGCGACGCGGCGCGCGCTCGGGCGGCGGAGATGCGCGCGGAGGTGGCGCTGCAGGCACGCTACCCCTTCCTCGGCCCCACTGTGACGGGAGAGATGCTCACGGTGGTTGGACTGGAGGACGACGCCGTGTTCGTGGGTCTGGCGACCGAACACGCGGCACTGAAGGCGACGCCAACGACGCCGCGGGCGGCGCTGGCGTGCGTGGAGCAGAGGATGCGTGCGCGCGCGAGCGAGCTGGTGGCGGAGCACGCGCGCGAGGAGGAGGCGCTGCGTGAGAGGCTGCCGTTTGTGGGGGTGCTACCTGGCGGCGTGATGCTGCGCGAGCTGGACATGGCCAACGACCCGGACGTGAAGCCGCTGCTGGCGCAGCTGGAGGAGCTGGCCAAGGACCCGGCGACGGCGGAGGGGCCGGAGGCGAGGCGGCTGGAGAAGGCCATCGGCGACCTGGCGCGTCGTGCTGCAGAGGGCGAGGCCGAACGCACGCGCCATCGCCTAGTGGACGCGGAGGGACTGCACGAGCGCTTCCCGTTCCTGCCCGAGGAGCCGGTGCCGGGTATGCCGCTCGCGGAGGCCGAGCTTGTGGCAGACCCCGAGTTCCGCACACTGGCGAACGCGCTGGTGGACCTGCGCCGGAGCCCGCAGACCAGCCCGCAGGCGCTGCGCGCCGCGGAGGAGGCGCTGGCGGGCCGCGCTGCCGAGGTGGCGGCGGCAAAGCTGCGCGCGACGGAGGAGGCGCAGGCGCGCTACCCGTTCCTGTCGAAGCGCGTGGCAGGCGTGCCGCTGAGCGAGCTGCCGCTGGTGCAGGACGAGCTGTTCCAGGCGCTGGTGGCGCAGCGCGCGCCGCTGCTGGGGAGCCCGCGCACAAACGCGGCGATGCTGCACGCGGTGGAGGCACGTGCCCGCGACCGTGCGCGCCAGCTTGCAGATGCCAAGAGCAAGCTGGACGACCTGCGCGATACCGCAGATGACGAGGTACGTGCGCGCAACCCGTTCCTGCCGCACAGCGACGTACGCGGCGTTCCGCTGCGCGAGCTGGGCCTGCCGCGGGACCCCGAGTACGCACAGCTGATGGACCGCCGCCTGGCGCTGAAGGAGCGGCCGGTGGAGAATGCGGCGGAGCTGACCGCGGTGGAGGCGCACCTGAAGAGGCGCGCTACGGAGGTGGCGGAGGCGAAGCTCGTGGCGGAGGCAGAGCTGCGAGCCAAGTACCCAACTGTGGCGGCGGCGCCTGAGGGGGCAATGCTGTCGTCGCTGGCGCTCACGCTGGACCCGTTGCTGGCGCAACTCGAGCAGGAGTGCGCGGCGCTTGCGGAGCAGCCGAAGCCGGACCGCGCGGCGGTGCGTGCCGCGGAGGCGGCGGCGGCAGCACGCGTGCAGGAGCTGGTAGACGAGGACGCCAATGCCGAGGAAGAGGCGGCCCAGGCGCGTGCGGCGGTGCTGAAGCAGTACCCGATGTGCGCACGCGATGTGACAGAGGCGGTGGGGAAGGACGCCATGCTCGCGTCACTGGCGGCGCTCCACGCGGGTCTACTGTCAGACCCTTCAGTCAACGGAACGCCACTGGCCGACGTGGAGGCTCGCATGCGTGAGCGCTGTGCTGAGGTGGAGAGCGGGCGCCGGCAGCAACGCCGACGTCGACCTGCCAACCCCCCGCGCCTGCTGGACATGAACGACGTGGCGCTGGAGAGCGGCGAGCTGGATGACTACCACAGCCGACGCCACCGCCACCGCCGCTGCCGCATTCTGGACGCACAGGAGGTGCCGATGGATACTGCGGGCGAGGTGCACGAGCAGCAGGACGAGACTAAGCTGCTGCCCAGGTCTCGCCACGTTGCGGCTCTGCGCCACAGCGACCCATACTACCAAGAGCTGGCGGCGCTGCGCGACTCGCTAGTGAAGGAGGACGAGGCCGTCAACGCGGACGGCATTCGGTGTGTGGAGGAGCAGATGAAGGACCGCGTGGCGCAGCTGAGGAGCGACGCGGCGCGCGCTCGGGCGGCGGAGATGCGCGCGGAGGTGGCGCTGCAGGCACGCTACCCCTTCCTCGGCCCCACTGTGACGGGAGAGATGCTCACGGTGGTTGGACTGGAGGACGACGCCGTGTTCGTGGGTCTGGCGACCGAACACGCGGCACTGAAGGCGACGCCAACGACGCCGCGGGCGGCGCTGGCGTGCGTGGAGCAGAGGATGCGTGCGCGCGCGAGCGAGCTGGTGGCGGAGCACGCGCGCGAGGAGGAGGCGCTGCGTGAGAGGCTGCCGTTTGTGGGGGTGCTACCTGGCGGCGTGATGCTGCGCGAGCTGGACATGGCCAACGACCCGGACGTGAAGCCGCTGCTGGCGCAGCTGGAGGAGCTGGCCAAGGACCCGGCGACGGCGGAGGGGCCGGAGGCGAGGCGGCTGGAGAAGGCCATCGGCGACCTGGCGCGTCGTGCTGCAGAGGGCGAGGCCGAACGCACGCGCCATCGCCTAGTGGACGCGGAGGGACTGCACGAGCGCTTCCCGTTCCTGCCCGAGGAGCCGGTGCCGGGTATGCCGCTCGCGGAGGCCGAGCTTGTGGCAGACCCCGAGTTCCGCACACTGGCGAACGCGCTGGTGGACCTGCGCCGGAGCCCGCAGACCAGCCCGCAGGCGCTGCGCGCCGCGGAGGAGGCGCTGGCGGGCCGCGCTGCCGAGGTGGCGGCGGCAAAGCTGCGCGCGACGGAGGAGGCGCAGGCGCGCTACCCGTTCCTGTCGAAGCGCGTGGCAGGCGTGCCGCTGAGCGAGCTGCCGCTGGTGCAGGACGAGCTGTTCCAGGCGCTGGTGGCGCAGCGCGCGCCGCTGCTGGGGAGCCCGCGCACAAACGCGGCGATGCTGCACGCGGTGGAGGCACGTGCCCGCGACCGTGCGCGCCAGCTTGCAGATGCCAAGAGCAAGCTGGACGACCTGCGCGATACCGCAGATGACGAGGTACGTGCGCGCAACCCGTTCCTGCCGCACAGCGACGTACGCGGCGTTCCGCTGCGCGAGCTGGGCCTGCCGCGGGACCCCGAGTACGCACAGCTGATGGACCGCCGCCTGGCGCTGAAGGAGCGGCCGGTGGAGAATGCGGCGGAGCTGACCGCGGTGGAGGCGCACCTGAAGAGGCGCGCTACGGAGGTGGCGGAGGCGAAGCTCGTGGCGGAGGCAGAGCTGCGAGCCAAGTACCCAACTGTGGCGGCGGCGCCTGAGGGGGCAATGCTGTCGTCGCTGGCGCTCACGCTGGACCCGTTGCTGGCGCAACTCGAGCAGGAGTGCGCGGCGCTTGCGGAGCAGCCGAAGCCGGACCGCGCGGCGGTGCGTGCCGCGGAGGCGGCGGCGGCAGCACGCGTGCAGGAGCTGGTAGACGAGGACGCCAATGCCGAGGAAGAGGCGGCCCAGGCGCGTGCGGCGGTGCTGAAGCAGTACCCGATGTGCGCACGCGATGTGACAGAGGCGGTGGGGAAGGACGCCATGCTCGCGTCACTGGCGGCGCTCCACGCGGGTCTACTGTCAGACCCTTCAGTCAACGGAACGCCACTGGCCGACGTGGAGGCTCGCATGCGTGAGCGCTGTGCTGAGGTGGAGAGCGGGCGCCGGCAGCAACGCCGACGTCGACCTGCCAACCCCCCGCGCCTGCTGGACATGAACGACGTGGCGCTGGAGAGCGGCGAGCTGGATGACTACCACAGCCGACGCCACCGCCACCGCCGCTGCCGCATTCTGGACGCACAGGAGGTGCCGATGGATACTGCGGGCGAGGTGCACGAGCAGCAGGACGAGACTAAGCTGCTGCCCAGGTCTCGCCACGTTGCGGCTCTGCGCCACAGCGACCCATACTACCAAGAGCTGGCGGCGCTGCGCGACTCGCTAGTGAAGGAGGACGAGGCCGTCAACGCGGACGGCATTCGGTGTGTGGAGGAGCAGATGAAGGACCGCGTGGCGCAGCTGAGGAGCGACGCGGCGCGCGCTCGGGCGGCGGAGATGCGCGCGGAGGTGGCGCTGCAGGCACGCTACCCCTTCCTCGGCCCCACTGTGACGGGAGAGATGCTCACGGTGGTTGGACTGGAGGACGACGCCGTGTTCGTGGGTCTGGCGACCGAACACGCGGCACTGAAGGCGACGCCAACGACGCCGCGGGCGGCGCTGGCGTGCGTGGAGCAGAGGATGCGTGCGCGCGCGAGCGAGCTGGTGGCGGAGCACGCGCGCGAGGAGGAGGCGCTGCGTGAGAGGCTGCCGTTTGTGGGGGTGCTACCTGGCGGCGTGATGCTGCGCGAGCTGGACATGGCCAACGACCCGGACGTGAAGCCGCTGCTGGCGCAGCTGGAGGAGCTGGCCAAGGACCCGGCGACGGCGGAGGGGCCGGAGGCGAGGCGGCTGGAGAAGGCCATCGGCGACCTGGCGCGTCGTGCTGCAGAGGGCGAGGCCGAACGCACGCGCCATCGCCTAGTGGACGCGGAGGGACTGCACGAGCGCTTCCCGTTCCTGCCCGAGGAGCCGGTGCCGGGTATGCCGCTCGCGGAGGCCGAGCTTGTGGCAGACCCCGAGTTCCGCACACTGGCGAACGCGCTGGTGGACCTGCGCCGGAGCCCGCAGACCAGCCCGCAGGCGCTGCGCGCCGCGGAGGAGGCGCTGGCGGGCCGCGCTGCCGAGGTGGCGGCGGCAAAGCTGCGCGCGACGGAGGAGGCGCAGGCGCGCTACCCGTTCCTGTCGAAGCGCGTGGCAGGCGTGCCGCTGAGCGAGCTGCCGCTGGTGCAGGACGAGCTGTTCCAGGCGCTGGTGGCGCAGCGCGCGCCGCTGCTGGGGAGCCCGCGCACAAACGCGGCGATGCTGCACGCGGTGGAGGCACGTGCCCGCGACCGTGCGCGCCAGCTTGCAGATGCCAAGAGCAAGCTGGACGACCTGCGCGATACCGCAGATGACGAGGTACGTGCGCGCAACCCGTTCCTGCCGCACAGCGACGTACGCGGCGTTCCGCTGCGCGAGCTGGGCCTGCCGCGGGACCCGAGTACGCACAGCTGATGGACCGCCGCCTGGCGCTGAAGGAGCGGCCGGTGGAGAATGCGGCGGAGCTGACCGCGGTGGAGGCGCACCTGAAGAGGCGCGCTACGGAGGTGGCGGAGGCGAAGCTCGTGGCGGAGGCAGAGCTGCGAGCCAAGTACCCAACTGTGGCGGCGGCGCCTGAGGGGGCAATGCTGTCGTCGCTGGCGCTCACGCTGGACCCGTTGCTGGCGCAACTCGAGCAGGAGTGCGCGGCGCTTGCGGAGCAGCCGAAGCCGGACCGCGCGGCGGTGCGTGCCGCGGAGGCGGCGGCGGCAGCACGCGTGCAGGAGCTGGTAGACGAGGACGCCAATGCCGAGGAAGAGGCGGCCCAGGCGCGTGCGGCGGTGCTGAAGCAGTACCCGATGTGCGCACGCGATGTGACAGAGGCGGTGGGGAAGGACGCCATGCTCGCGTCACTGGCGGCGCTCCACGCGGGTCTACTGTCAGACCCTTCAGTCAACGGAACGCCACTGGCCGACGTGGAGGCTCGCATGCGTGAGCGCTGTGCTGAGGTGGAGAGCGGGCGCCGGCAGCAACGCCGACGTCGACCTGCCAACCCCCCGCGCCTGCTGGACATGAACGACGTGGCGCTGGAGAGCGGCGAGCTGGATGACTACCACAGCCGACGCCACCGCCACCGCCGCTGCCGCATTCTGGACGCACAGGAGGTGCCGATGGATACTGCGGGCGAGGTGCACGAGCAGCAGGACGAGACTAAGCTGCTGCCCAGGTCTCGCCACGTTGCGGCTCTGCGCCACAGCGACCCATACTACCAAGAGCTGGCGGCGCTGCGCGACTCGCTAGTGAAGGAGGACGAGGCCGTCAACGCGGACGGCATTCGGTGTGTGGAGGAGCAGATGAAGGACCGCGTGGCGCAGCTGAGGAGCGACGCGGCGCGCGCTCGGGCGGCGGAGATGCGCGCGGAGGTGGCGCTGCAGGCACGCTACCCCTTCCTCGGCCCCACTGTGACGGGAGAGATGCTCACGGTGGTTGGACTGGAGGACGACGCCGTGTTCGTGGGTCTGGCGACCGAACACGCGGCACTGAAGGCGACGCCAACGACGCCGCGGGCGGCGCTGGCGTGCGTGGAGCAGAGGATGCGTGCGCGCGCGAGCGAGCTGGTGGCGGAGCACGCGCGCGAGGAGGAGGCGCTGCGTGAGAGGCTGCCGTTTGTGGGGGTGCTACCTGGCGGCGTGATGCTGCGCGAGCTGGACATGGCCAACGACCCGGACGTGAAGCCGCTGCTGGCGCAGCTGGAGGAGCTGGCCAAGGACCCGGCGACGGCGGAGGGGCCGGAGGCGAGGCGGCTGGAGAAGGCCATCGGCGACCTGGCGCGTCGTGCTGCAGAGGGCGAGGCCGAACGCACGCGCCATCGCCTAGTGGACGCGGAGGGACTGCACGAGCGCTTCCCGTTCCTGCCCGAGGAGCCGGTGCCGGGTATGCCGCTCGCGGAGGCCGAGCTTGTGGCAGACCCCGAGTTCCGCACACTGGCGAACGCGCTGGTGGACCTGCGCCGGAGCCCGCAGACCAGCCCGCAGGCGCTGCGCGCCGCGGAGGAGGCGCTGGCGGGCCGCGCTGCCGAGGTGGCGGCGGCAAAGCTGCGCGCGACGGAGGAGGCGCAGGCGCGCTACCCGTTCCTGTCGAAGCGCGTGGCAGGCGTGCCGCTGAGCGAGCTGCCGCTGGTGCAGGACGAGCTGTTCCAGGCGCTGGTGGCGCAGCGCGCGCCGCTGCTGGGGAGCCCGCGCACAAACGCGGCGATGCTGCACGCGGTGGAGGCACGTGCCCGCGACCGTGCGCGCCAGCTTGCAGATGCCAAGAGCAAGCTGGACGACCTGCGCGATACCGCAGATGACGAGGTACGTGCGCGCAACCCGTTCCTGCCGCACAGCGACGTACGCGGCGTTCCGCTGCGCGAGCTGGGCCTGCCGCGGGACCCCGAGTACGCACAGCTGATGGACCGCCGCCTGGCGCTGAAGGAGCGGCCGGTGGAGAATGCGGCGGAGCTGACCGCGGTGGAGGCGCACCTGAAGAGGCGCGCTACGGAGGTGGCGGAGGCGAAGCTCGTGGCGGAGGCAGAGCTGCGAGCCAAGTACCCAACTGTGGCGGCGGCGCCTGAGGGGGCAATGCTGTCGTCGCTGGCGCTCACGCTGGACCCGTTGCTGGCGCAACTCGAGCAGGAGTGCGCGGCGCTTGCGGAGCAGCCGAAGCCGGACCGCGCGGCGGTGCGTGCCGCGGAGGCGGCGGCGGCAGCACGCGTGCAGGAGCTGGTAGACGAGGACGCCAATGCCGAGGAAGAGGCGGCCCAGGCGCGTGCGGCGGTGCTGAAGCAGTACCCGATGTGCGCACGCGATGTGACAGAGGCGGTGGGGAAGGACGCCATGCTCGCGTCACTGGCGGCGCTCCACGCGGGTCTACTGTCAGACCCTTCAGTCAACGGAACGCCACTGGCCGACGTGGAGGCTCGCATGCGTGAGCGCTGTGCTGAGGTGGAGAGCGGGCGCCGGCAGCAACGCCGACGTCGACCTGCCAACCCCCCGCGCCTGCTGGACATGAACGACGTGGCGCTGGAGAGCGGCGAGCTGGATGACTACCACAGCCGACGCCACCGCCACCGCCGCTGCCGCATTCTGGACGCACAGGAGGTGCCGATGGATACTGCGGGCGAGGTGCACGAGCAGCAGGACGAGACTAAGCTGCTGCCCAGGTCTCGCCACGTTGCGGCTCTGCGCCACAGCGACCCATACTACCAAGAGCTGGCGGCGCTGCGCGACTCGCTAGTGAAGGAGGACGAGGCCGTCAACGCGGACGGCATTCGGTGTGTGGAGGAGCAGATGAAGGACCGCGTGGCGCAGCTGAGGAGCGACGCGGCGCGCGCTCGGGCGGCGGAGATGCGCGCGGAGGTGGCGCTGCAGGCACGCTACCCCTTCCTCGGCCCCACTGTGACGGGAGAGATGCTCACGGTGGTTGGACTGGAGGACGACGCCGTGTTCGTGGGTCTGGCGACCGAACACGCGGCACTGAAGGCGACGCCAACGACGCCGCGGGCGGCGCTGGCGTGCGTGGAGCAGAGGATGCGTGCGCGCGCGAGCGAGCTGGTGGCGGAGCACGCGCGCGAGGAGGAGGCGCTGCGTGAGAGGCTGCCGTTTGTGGGGGTGCTACCTGGCGGCGTGATGCTGCGCGAGCTGGACATGGCCAACGACCCGGACGTGAAGCCGCTGCTGGCGCAGCTGGAGGAGCTGGCCAAGGACCCGGCGACGGCGGAGGGGCCGGAGGCGAGGCGGCTGGAGAAGGCCATCGGCGACCTGGCGCGTCGTGCTGCAGAGGGCGAGGCCGAACGCACGCGCCATCGCCTAGTGGACGCGGAGGGACTGCACGAGCGCTTCCCGTTCCTGCCCGAGGAGCCGGTGCCGGGTATGCCGCTCGCGGAGGCCGAGCTTGTGGCAGACCCCGAGTTCCGCACACTGGCGAACGCGCTGGTGGACCTGCGCCGGAGCCCGCAGACCAGCCCGCAGGCGCTGCGCGCCGCGGAGGAGGCGCTGGCGGGCCGCGCTGCCGAGGTGGCGGCGGCAAAGCTGCGCGCGACGGAGGAGGCGCAGGCGCGCTACCCGTTCCTGTCGAAGCGCGTGGCAGGCGTGCCGCTGAGCGAGCTGCCGCTGGTGCAGGACGAGCTGTTCCAGGCGCTGGTGGCGCAGCGCGCGCCGCTGCTGGGGAGCCCGCGCACAAACGCGGCGATGCTGCACGCGGTGGAGGCACGTGCCCGCGACCGTGCGCGCCAGCTTGCAGATGCCAAGAGCAAGCTGGACGACCTGCGCGATACCGCAGATGACGAGGTACGTGCGCGCAACCCGTTCCTGCCGCACAGCGACGTACGCGGCGTTCCGCTGCGCGAGCTGGGCCTGCCGCGGGACCCCGAGTACGCACAGCTGATGGACCGCCGCCTGGCGCTGAAGGAGCGGCCGGTGGAGAATGCGGCGGAGCTGACCGCGGTGGAGGCGCACCTGAAGAGGCGCGCTACGGAGGTGGCGGAGGCGAAGCTCGTGGCGGAGGCAGAGCTGCGAGCCAAGTACCCAACTGTGGCGGCGGCGCCTGAGGGGGCAATGCTGTCGTCGCTGGCGCTCACGCTGGACCCGTTGCTGGCGCAACTCGAGCAGGAGTGCGCGGCGCTTGCGGAGCAGCCGAAGCCGGACCGCGCGGCGGTGCGTGCCGCGGAGGCGGCGGCGGCAGCACGCGTGCAGGAGCTGGTAGACGAGGACGCCAATGCCGAGGAAGAGGCGGCCCAGGCGCGTGCGGCGGTGCTGAAGCAGTACCCGATGTGCGCACGCGATGTGACAGAGGCGGTGGGGAAGGACGCCATGCTCGCGTCACTGGCGGCGCTCCACGCGGGTCTACTGTCAGACCCTTCAGTCAACGGAACGCCACTGGCCGACGTGGAGGCTCGCATGCGTGAGCGCTGTGCTGAGGTGGAGAGCGGGCGCCGGCAGCAACGCCGACGTCGACCTGCCAACCCCCGCGCCTGCTGGACATGAACGACGTGGCGCTGGAGAGCGGCGAGCTGGATGACTACCACAGCCGACGCCACCGCCACCGCCGCTGCCGCATTCTGGACGCACAGGAGGTGCCGATGGATACTGCGGGCGAGGTGCACGAGCAGCAGGACGAGACTAAGCTGCTGCCCAGGTCTCGCCACGTTGCGGCTCTGCGCCACAGCGACCCATACTACCAAGAGCTGGCGGCGCTGCGCGACTCGCTAGTGAAGGAGGACGAGGCCGTCAACGCGGACGGCATTCGGTGTGTGGAGGAGCAGATGAAGGACCGCGTGGCGCAGCTGAGGAGCGACGCGGCGCGCGCTCGGGCGGCGGAGATGCGCGCGGAGGTGGCGCTGCAGGCACGCTACCCCTTCCTCGGCCCCACTGTGACGGGAGAGATGCTCACGGTGGTTGGACTGGAGGACGACGCCGTGTTCGTGGGTCTGGCGACCGAACACGCGGCACTGAAGGCGACGCCAACGACGCCGCGGGCGGCGCTGGCGTGCGTGGAGCAGAGGATGCGTGCGCGCGCGAGCGAGCTGGTGGCGGAGCACGCGCGCGAGGAGGAGGCGCTGCGTGAGAGGCTGCCGTTTGTGGGGGTGCTACCTGGCGGCGTGATGCTGCGCGAGCTGGACATGGCCAACGACCCGGACGTGAAGCCGCTGCTGGCGCAGCTGGAGGAGCTGGCCAAGGACCCGGCGACGGCGGAGGGGCCGGAGGCGAGGCGGCTGGAGAAGGCCATCGGCGACCTGGCGCGTCGTGCTGCAGAGGGCGAGGCCGAACGCACGCGCCATCGCCTAGTGGACGCGGAGGGACTGCACGAGCGCTTCCCGTTCCTGCCCGAGGAGCCGGTGCCGGGTATGCCGCTCGCGGAGGCCGAGCTTGTGGCAGACCCCGAGTTCCGCACACTGGCGAACGCGCTGGTGGACCTGCGCCGGAGCCCGCAGACCAGCCCGCAGGCGCTGCGCGCCGCGGAGGAGGCGCTGGCGGGCCGCGCTGCCGAGGTGGCGGCGGCAAAGCTGCGCGCGACGGAGGAGGCGCAGGCGCGCTACCCGTTCCTGTCGAAGCGCGTGGCAGGCGTGCCGCTGAGCGAGCTGCCGCTGGTGCAGGACGAGCTGTTCCAGGCGCTGGTGGCGCAGCGCGCGCCGCTGCTGGGGAGCCCGCGCACAAACGCGGCGATGCTGCACGCGGTGGAGGCACGTGCCCGCGACCGTGCGCGCCAGCTTGCAGATGCCAAGAGCAAGCTGGACGACCTGCGCGATACCGCAGATGACGAGGTACGTGCGCGCAACCCGTTCCTGCCGCACAGCGACGTACGCGGCGTTCCGCTGCGCGAGCTGGGCCTGCCGCGGGACCCCGAGTACGCACAGCTGATGGACCGCCGCCTGGCGCTGAAGGAGCGGCCGGTGGAGAATGCGGCGGAGCTGACCGCGGTGGAGGCGCACCTGAAGAGGCGCGCTACGGAGGTGGCGGAGGCGAAGCTCGTGGCGGAGGCAGAGCTGCGAGCCAAGTACCCAACTGTGGCGGCGGCGCCTGAGGGGGCAATGCTGTCGTCGCTGGCGCTCACGCTGGACCCGTTGCTGGCGCAACTCGAGCAGGAGTGCGCGGCGCTTGCGGAGCAGCCGAAGCCGGACCGCGCGGCGGTGCGTGCCGCGGAGGCGGCGGCGGCAGCACGCGTGCAGGAGCTGGTAGACGAGGACGCCAATGCCGAGGAAGAGGCGGCCCAGGCGCGTGCGGCGGTGCTGAAGCAGTACCCGATGTGCGCACGCGATGTGACAGAGGCGGTGGGGAAGGACGCCATGCTCGCGTCACTGGCGGCGCTCCACGCGGGTCTACTGTCAGACCCTTCAGTCAACGGAACGCCACTGGCCGACGTGGAGGCTCGCATGCGTGAGCGCTGTGCTGAGGTGGAGAGCGGGCGCCGGCAGCAACGCCGACGTCGACCTGCCAACCCCCCGCGCCTGCTGGACATGAACGACGTGGCGCTGGAGAGCGGCGAGCTGGATGACTACCACAGCCGACGCCACCGCCACCGCCGCTGCCGCATTCTGGACGCACAGGAGGTGCCGATGGATACTGCGGGCGAGGTGCACGAGCAGCAGGACGAGACTAAGCTGCTGCCCAGGTCTCGCCACGTTGCGGCTCTGCGCCACAGCGACCCATACTACCAAGAGCTGGCGGCGCTGCGCGACTCGCTAGTGAAGGAGGACGAGGCCGTCAACGCGGACGGCATTCGGTGTGTGGAGGAGCAGATGAAGGACCGCGTGGCGCAGCTGAGGAGCGACGCGGCGCGCGCTCGGGCGGCGGAGATGCGCGCGGAGGTGGCGCTGCAGGCACGCTACCCCTTCCTCGGCCCCACTGTGACGGGAGAGATGCTCACGGTGGTTGGACTGGAGGACGACGCCGTGTTCGTGGGTCTGGCGACCGAACACGCGGCACTGAAGGCGACGCCAACGACGCCGCGGGCGGCGCTGGCGTGCGTGGAGCAGAGGATGCGTGCGCGCGCGAGCGAGCTGGTGGCGGAGCACGCGCGCGAGGAGGAGGCGCTGCGTGAGAGGCTGCCGTTTGTGGGGGTGCTACCTGGCGGCGTGATGCTGCGCGAGCTGGACATGGCCAACGACCCGGACGTGAAGCCGCTGCTGGCGCAGCTGGAGGAGCTGGCCAAGGACCCGGCGACGGCGGAGGGGCCGGAGGCGAGGCGGCTGGAGAAGGCCATCGGCGACCTGGCGCGTCGTGCTGCAGAGGGCGAGGCCGAACGCACGCGCCATCGCCTAGTGGACGCGGAGGGACTGCACGAGCGCTTCCCGTTCCTGCCCGAGGAGCCGGTGCCGGGTATGCCGCTCGCGGAGGCCGAGCTTGTGGCAGACCCCGAGTTCCGCACACTGGCGAACGCGCTGGTGGACCTGCGCCGGAGCCCGCAGACCAGCCCGCAGGCGCTGCGCGCCGCGGAGGAGGCGCTGGCGGGCCGCGCTGCCGAGGTGGCGGCGGCAAAGCTGCGCGCGACGGAGGAGGCGCAGGCGCGCTACCCGTTCCTGTCGAAGCGCGTGGCAGGCGTGCCGCTGAGCGAGCTGCCGCTGGTGCAGGACGAGCTGTTCCAGGCGCTGGTGGCGCAGCGCGCGCCGCTGCTGGGGAGCCCGCGCACAAACGCGGCGATGCTGCACGCGGTGGAGGCACGTGCCCGCGACCGTGCGCGCCAGCTTGCAGATGCCAAGAGCAAGCTGGACGACCTGCGCGATACCGCAGATGACGAGGTACGTGCGCGCAACCCGTTCCTGCCGCACAGCGACGTACGCGGCGTTCCGCTGCGCGAGCTGGGCCTGCCGCGGGACCCCGAGTACGCACAGCTGATGGACCGCCGCCTGGCGCTGAAGGAGCGGCCGGTGGAGAATGCGGCGGAGCTGACCGCGGTGGAGGCGCACCTGAAGAGGCGCGCTACGGAGGTGGCGGAGGCGAAGCTCGTGGCGGAGGCAGAGCTGCGAGCCAAGTACCCAACTGTGGCGGCGGCGCCTGAGGGGGCAATGCTGTCGTCGCTGGCGCTCACGCTGGACCCGTTGCTGGCGCAACTCGAGCAGGAGTGCGCGGCGCTTGCGGAGCAGCCGAAGCCGGACCGCGCGGCGGTGCGTGCCGCGGAGGCGGCGGCGGCAGCACGCGTGCAGGAGCTGGTAGACGAGGACGCCAATGCCGAGGAAGAGGCGGCCCAGGCGCGTGCGGCGGTGCTGAAGCAGTACCCGATGTGCGCACGCGATGTGACAGAGGCGGTGGGGAAGGACGCCATGCTCGCGTCACTGGCGGCGCTCCACGCGGGTCTACTGTCAGACCCTTCAGTCAACGGAACGCCACTGGCCGACGTGGAGGCTCGCATGCGTGAGCGCTGTGCTGAGGTGGAGAGCGGGCGCCGGCAGCAACGCCGACGTCGACCTGCCAACCCCCCGCGCCTGCTGGACATGAACGACGTGGCGCTGGAGAGCGGCGAGCTGGATGACTACCACAGCCGACGCCACCGCCACCGCCGCTGCCGCATTCTGGACGCACAGGAGGTGCCGATGGATACTGCGGGCGAGGTGCACGAGCAGCAGGACGAGACTAAGCTGCTGCCCAGGTCTCGCCACGTTGCGGCTCTGCGCCACAGCGACCCATACTACCAAGAGCTGGCGGCGCTGCGCGACTCGCTAGTGAAGGAGGACGAGGCCGTCAACGCGGACGGCATTCGGTGTGTGGAGGAGCAGATGAAGGACCGCGTGGCGCAGCTGAGGAGCGACGCGGCGCGCGCTCGGGCGGCGGAGATGCGCGCGGAGGTGGCGCTGCAGGCACGCTACCCCTTCCTCGGCCCCACTGTGACGGGAGAGATGCTCACGGTGGTTGGACTGGAGGACGACGCCGTGTTCGTGGGTCTGGCGACCGAACACGCGGCACTGAAGGCGACGCCAACGACGCCGCGGGCGGCGCTGGCGTGCGTGGAGCAGAGGATGCGTGCGCGCGCGAGCGAGCTGGTGGCGGAGCACGCGCGCGAGGAGGAGGCGCTGCGTGAGAGGCTGCCGTTTGTGGGGGTGCTACCTGGCGGCGTGATGCTGCGCGAGCTGGACATGGCCAACGACCCGGACGTGAAGCCGCTGCTGGCGCAGCTGGAGGAGCTGGCCAAGGACCCGGCGACGGCGGAGGGGCCGGAGGCGAGGCGGCTGGAGAAGGCCATCGGCGACCTGGCGCGTCGTGCTGCAGAGGGCGAGGCCGAACGCACGCGCCATCGCCTAGTGGACGCGGAGGGACTGCACGAGCGCTTCCCGTTCCTGCCCGAGGAGCCGGTGCCGGGTATGCCGCTCGCGGAGGCAGGCGTTATGGACGACCCCGAGTTCCGCACACTGGCGAACGCTCTCGTGGATTTACGAAGGGATCCATGCACGAAGGAGGCGACGGTCTCTGTCTATGAGCGGAGTATGACTGAGGTGGTATTGCGGTTGGCGGCGGCAAAGCTACGCGCGACGGAGGAGGCGCAGGCGCGCTACCCGTTCCTGTCGAAGCGCGTGGCAGGCGTGCCGCTGAGCGAGCTGCCGCTGGTGCAGGACGAGCTGTTCCAGGCGCTGGTGGCGCAGCGCGCGCCGCTGCTGGGGAGCCCGCGCACAAACACAGCAAAGCTGCACGCGGTGGAGGCACGTGCCCGCGACCGTGCGCGCGAACTTGCGGCGGAGGTTATTGCAATCGAGTCATTTCGCCTGGACGAAAGTTATGCAGTCAGGGCGAGACATCCTTATCTTGCCCACAGCGATGTGCTGTTGGTGCCGTTGAGAGATGTGGGTGTGGAGGTGGATCGCAAACTGCAGCGGTTGATGCGGCGGCGTCTTCGTCTAAAGGGGGCCACCAGGGTTGACTTCTCGCTGGTGAAATTGGTGGAAGGAGAGATGACGATGCGGGTTGTCGAGCTGGCGTCGCGCGTGGTGGCAGCGGAGGTGAAGGGTCGCAAGCGTTTCTTGCCGCGAGAGCGCCGCTCTGTCGGCGTCATTTTTGCGTCTCTGCACATTCCCGAGGATGAAGAGATCGTTGAGTGGAGACTGGACGTTATGGAGAACCCCAACTGCGGTGCGGAGGACGAGGCGGTGGCAAAGAAGGCAATAAAGCGGCGAGGCAATGCACTACTGGGTGCCTATCTGGAAGCGGAGGCGGACATTGCAAGTGAACTGTATCGACTGCAGCGCAGCTTCCCCAACTGCGTGCGCGATGTGAACCCCTCCATTTCGCTGGACGACTACCTTGCAACGCTGCGTAGCGCGTATGCGGACTGGGTAGCCTTCATGGACAAAGAGGATCCTACTCTGGTCCAGGTTGAGGAAGAGATGTGGGCACGCAGTGTGGCTCTAATCGGCGACGACCGATGTGTGGCCGATGCCCTCAATAACTACTGTGTGGCCGAGGCAGCGCTGCGCCTTGCCAAAGCGCATCGACACCCGTCGTCGCAGGTGGCCCGCCTGCGCCGTGCCACCGACGTGGCGCAGTATAAACACCGCCTCTGGTCTCGTCGCCAGGCTCGCCGTCAGGTGGCGGCATTGTTTTTCGACTTTGCTGAGAATGACAGCAACGTTGTGGGCAACAATGACGTGGACTCGTGGGTGGAGGAAGACACGTACGCCTCACACGCGCAGACCGCACATGCCAAGGCCTGCAAGGACTCCCTGTTCTTGTACTTGCAGCGCCAGAAGGCAACACTGATGTCGACTGGGTACCGCAGCGGTGCTCGTTGCGTCTCCGAGTTGCTGAAGCGGCGATTGCGCCAGCTTACCGGAGACGCAGCACGACTGCAACGGAGTCGGCAGCGCCGTGACAACGCCATCCTGAGACGGTATCCGTTCTTGCAGACGCGCTACCTGACGAGTGTTCCACTCTCGGAGCTGCGGCTGGACGAAGACGACGAGTTCATGCGTCTGGCTGCGGAGCGTGATCGCCTCCTACAGCCACCAAGTGACCTGTGCGCGAGGTATCCCTTCCTGCCGGCCGTGATAAACGGCGTGCCTGTGGAGGATCTGGGATTAGAGACCGATCCGGAGTTCATGAGGCTGGCATTGCAGCGCGAGGACCTCATTGGGCCCCTGCGTGCAAAGCTAAAGAGTGTGAAGGACCGTGAGGAGGCAATGCGGATTCGCATGAGCGAGCGCGTGGCGGCCCATGTAGCGACAGAAAATCACTTGCGTGACGCCTACCCCTTCCTCGATGCTCAAGAGCTCCCTGTACCGCTCCAGCGCTTGCAGCTGGAGCACGACGCCCCCTTCCAGAGCTCTACAGAGAGTATGTGACACTGCGCAGCTCCGCAGCCGAGGATGACGCCTCGTCAACGATGATCAAAAACGCAACCCCAAAGGCTGGACGGCGCAGTCGCGTCAGCAGCATCGTCAGCAACAGAAGCCTCAGCTCGCCGCGCCCGCATGCAAAGACAGTGACACAGAAGCAGCTGGAGAAGCGGATGCTCGAGTGGGTGATGCGCCGCACCGAGGAGGAGGCGGAGTGGGAGTTTGCCAATATGATGGACCTTGAAAGCCTCGCCGATCGATTTCCCTTTTTGCCTGTCGAACCGTTCCCGGGCATTCATCTCGGCGAAATTGACGCGTTCACGGATGTCTCCTTCTCTACCATGGCAACAGAGCTGGAGCTGGCGCGGAAGGGCATCGCTCCACCGGAGGTGGTGGCGGCAGCGGAAGAAGCCCTTCTCTCGCGCGTAATGCACCTGGTGGAGGAGAAGCACATCAAGACGGAGCGCTGCCGTCAGCAGCATCCTTTCCTGCCACGGCGTATCGGTGGTGTACTGATTTGCGATATCGACTTCCCTGGGAGCGGCGACACTGCAGCGGCCAGCGACGAGGCGCTACTGGAGCTGTACTTTGAGGCGTCGGGGCGGGTGAAAGCGCGACGCGTGTGCAAGTCGGACGAGGACGAGGCCGTACGCTCGCGTCATCCATTCCTGGACATGAACGACGTGCACGGGGTGCCGCTGCGACACCTGCCCCTCTCGGATGACTCCATTTTTCTCTCTTACATGCGGAAGTGGCGCACGGTATTGGCGGCCGAGACGATCGATCGGGAGAAACTGCGGATTTACGAGGACCTCCTCCGCGAGTGTGCCGAGGAGCAGGCGCTGCGCATCATCGACGTGAATGCAGCAATGGCGAACCGACTGAACCAGCTGCAAGTCATGGACGTAGTGCCAGCAACAGTATCGCTGCTGGATCTGCATAATCTACTGGTGAAGACGCGCGATGTGTTGGTGGCAGAGCATAAGAATGGCGTCCCCCCACCAGCCACTGCCGAAGATCGCGAGCTGTTGGCCGGTCTGTCGATGGCATTCGTCAGTGCGTCGGAGGGCATGGTGCAGGAGCTGACAGCGCTGCGGCGACGATTCCCGTGGAGCGTGCGGGACGTGAACCCAGCGCTGCAGCACGACGCCGCCTTTCAGCAGCTGGAGGCGCAGCGGCAGTCGTTGTTAGCCACGTTCAACCAGCTGGAGCTGATGGAGTCACTCGAGACGGAGGAGCTCAAGCGAAGCGTTGAGCTTATCGATGATGAAACGTACGTGCTTGAGGCCCAGAGAGCGTGTGAGGCGTCTGCGCAGAAGCCGCTGCGCCAGCTCAGTGGAGAGGAACTGACAAAGCGGTGGAAACACCAGCTGGGCCTGCGTCATCGTCAACGTCGCTTGGTGTCTTTCAGCGACATACCAGAAGACGCCACGGAGGCGAGTGATCCAGCAAGCACAGCGGTGGACGCGTATCGAGGACGCGCAAGCCGCGCGAGCGCAGAAAACGCAGCATGAGCTGGACAAAGTTGTATGTGGATGTGATACCGGATAACGTGTTCGCAGAGATCAAGGAGGATGAGTTTCACACAAGCCTACCCTGCTCCACCGTGCCGAGCGACATCCTAACGGCGCCAAATGGGCTGTTGCCAATGCCGCCCCCATCGGACCACCCGCAAGGCAATCAGCTGGCGTCACAGCAGCAAACGCCGCAGAAACAGCAACGCCGGCAGCGCTCGCTGCCTGGAAGCCGGCACCGGCTCGGCAGCAACGCTGCCGAGAGTGTACCCTACAGCGAGGCATGCGCAATGCTAGGTGACGGCACGATTGTGCCAGCTGACGGGTGGGCATCGGTGAGCCCAGGGGCGGCAAGGCCAGAGAGCAGCTTTGCCTCTGCTGTTGTCCCTCCCCCTCGTGTGACGCCTGCTCCGCCACTGGGGACGGCGGGGGCATCGAACAGCGATACCGCAGGTTCCAGGTGGTGCAGCGGATCCACGTAAAGGGAAAAAGCGAGTGCTTAAGAAGCGCTTGCGTGTGCGCCGCCCGTCCACTACCTCAGCCCAAGCGATCCCCGACGAGACTCCCGGAGAGATGGTCGAGCACGACTTGGACGAGATCGGTTCGGACATCTACATGGCTGTCGAACCGCATCGTTCAGAATGTCTGATACGAGCGCCGCTGGCGCCAAGAGACAAGCTAGCAGAGGACGACACCGCACTCCACATCCACCTCAGCAGCAACAGCGGAAGATGCACGCGCGACAGTTGCCGACAAAACCGCAGCTGGCGGCGCGTGCCGCCAAGACGCGGTCGTCCGCAGCAATGTCAAGCACACGCGATGCGAGATCTGACAGAACGAACCTGGAGCTGCCTGTGCAAACCAAATCGCGGAAGCTCAACTCTTCGCACATGGGCTCATGTGTGCTTCCCGCTGCGGTGAGGAGCCGGAGGTTACCGTGGGGCTACTGCGTGAGCAGGAGAGCGATCAGCAGCAGCAGACCCCGTGCGATACCGCAGTCGTGGCGATGACATCAACTCGCAGGCCACAGCTAGAACAACAGCAGCGAGACCAAGGCCCCACAAGCAGCCCACGGAGTAAGTCGAAGCTACGCGTCTCTCGTCCGCCCAGCGCGCAGCGCTCTCGCATCAGCATCTCGCAGGTGGAAGAGGAGGAGGTTCGTGAGATTCACACCTCGATGTTGGAAGAGCAGATCGCGTCCCCGGCCGATTGCCGTCGTCGTCGAAGCGTGGCACCGAGCAAAGGCGCCTCTGTGGAGCCGGCAAGACGCTCAAGGAAGGTGTCCGCAGCACCGCAAGGCGCTACGCCTTCTTCGGCAAGTCGCTATCGTGCCAACTCACTTGATGCGTTGTTGCCGGAAGATGATGAGGAAGCAGCGCAGATGGCGGCCGAGGCGGCTCTGGTGCAACGTGTACTTCGCGAGGCGCAGCCACTTCTAGCGCAGGCGGTGACGCAGGAAGTGATGGAGGCCGATGCAGAGCCAATGCGGACATCTTCGAGCACTGCGATCTCAGTCACTACGCAGCCAACGGAACCGGAGTGAGTGCGCTACTCTCGGCGCGGCTGCGTGAACTGGAGGTGCGGCTGCAAATGTGGATTGTACAGCGATCGAAGGCGCCGATCGAGCCTCCTGCGGCGACGTCCGCCAACATCCGAGCAGTGCGTCAGTCTCGCCGGCTGCAGGTGGCTACCATGCGTGACCGTGTCGAGAACCCGCAGAGACTTCCTTTGCGCTGGGCACGCCTCACGGTGGAGGAGTTAGACGAGGACAGTGGGCTGCGTCAGTTGGTGGACAGCGGCGCCTCTTCGCACCGTATCATGAACTACCTTACTGCGTGGTCCACACGCAAGCAAGCTGCCAACGAGGCTTTGTTCGCCAAGTTCCCCTTCCTCGAGACGCTCCCATGCGGGTATGCGCTGACAGAGATAGGCTTCACAAACGACGAGAAGTTCCAGCGCTACGCGCGTGGCGGGGCGTACCAGGAGAGCGTGCATGTCCAGCAGCAGATGCGGGACATCGTGGATAAGCTGGCGCGCATCAAGGCAGCCGCTGCCGAGGGACGCCGTGCGACACACTACGTGAACCGGGTTCGCGCCACTGTTGAGACGACGCGCAACGCCGCTGAGTCGGCTGTCAGGTCAACAGAGCGGCAAGCAGGTGGTGGCAATCTGACGCTGCTGGCGAAGGATGGCCAAGAACTCATGGAAAACCCGGAAGATCAACAGCTACTGGACGCAATCTTCACCGCGCGGGTGAAGAGGAAGAATCGGTTCCTCGACCAGCAGCAGCGCCTGCCCTTTGTTGCGCAATGCAAGCAGGAGTCGGAGCGACTAATCAAGCGCATGATTGTGCGAATGAAGAAGGCAAAGACCTCAGACATCCCCATGGGCATGGAGGACGTCGAGACACTGCGGTTCTTCTTCGACGGCGTCGACGTCGGTCACTTCGGCGTGCTAGACCGCACTGACACGACGGACTTCATCATGCTCACGCTGGGAGAAGAGAAGCGCATGAGCCGCATGGATGTGGAGCGGCTGCTCTTTCCTGGTGTACCGCGCGGCGCCGTGCTGCCGACGCTCGTGGACTTCAGCGACTTCTCGAAGTTCTACAAGGCAGTGGCGCTGCAGGAACTCATGAAGCAGGATAGCGTTTTCGATCAGCAGGACGTGATGGCGCGCGCAACGATAGCAGCAGCAGCGGGAGCGGCAGCACACGGCGCTGCCGCCAATCCACCACGCCGCCCAGAGCCGCCGTCAGCGTCTCTGCGAGCCGGTGGTGGCCGTCGCGGGCGCCTCAGCACCGTCGGCAGCAGCGCCCTGCCGGAGAGAACCTTCGCCGCCGCCTTGTCTTCGGCCGCTTCTCCAGACGCACGAGCAGCAGCCACGTCGACAATCACGCCACACGGCATCGAGTCGCGGCGTCCCTCTTCGAGCCGCAACCACGCCATGAAGGAAGTGAGGCTCCCCGCACGTTGCAGCACCAACACGGTAGTGCCTACACCCATTCATCTCGGCACGTAGTCATGTGAGGACTCCCGAGGATGACGCCGCCGCTGCGATGGGCGGCTGGTTCGTACAGGGTCGGCCCAGTTCCGGGCGCATTAGTGAACCAGCCGAAAGTTCTCCGAAGCCGGGGGCGTGAAGAGTGACACGCGCGTGTGGTGCGGGCAGTCTGCTGTGTAGTGCTCTTGTGCGTCTTTGAGCTCCTTTCCCCTTTATTCTGTCGGATGTGTCGCTCGTCGCTGGGCCGTGCGTTGCCCCCTTCATTTTCCGTCATCGTTCCTCCCGTCCTCCTGTGATGGGTACTTGTCTCTCTCTCTCTCCCTCTGCGTGTTAGCGTGGACATGTGTGTCCGCGCATGGCGAGCAGCGGTCGTAGTCCTCCCCCAAAAAAAAATGGTCGGCCAACGAAAAGAAATCAACTGACCCGAAACGGCCATGACGACGACGATGCCGCTGGTGTCCATGACGTCTGTGTAGCACAGCTTGCTCCTCACCTGGCGCAACGCCCCCACTGCCTCCTTCCCCCTCTCCATCTTCGTTGCCTTTCCGCCTGGCCTCTGCATCAGCACGTGTGCCAAGCCAGCTGAACAACTCGCCCCCTTACATGGGTACCTCGCGTACTGACCTAAACACTTACCGACGCACGTCTACCAGCTCCCTTTCGTGCTCATGTGGCGTCGCAGCACTAACTCTGCCTCCCCAAGATCCGCCTCGGCAGAGAGACTGGAAGGCGGTGGAGGCAGCACTGGGTGCACCATCCAGCCCGGCAACAATCCCGTGGCACATCTGACGAACAGCAAAACCAAGGCCGCTCCAGCAGCCCCTCGCACCAGCCGCAAGTGGCCCCTGCGGTCACTCTTCTCTTCAGCATACGATGATAGCGAGGGTTCTCCTGACGCGGACTCGGCCCGTCACTACCAACATCATAAGAAGAGCGACAGCACCAACGATCACGGTGGCAGAACTGCATCGCCTGAACTGCAGCTCAGCAGCAGTAGCACAATAATCCACAAAGGTTGGGCAACCAAAGAAAACGGTCAGGAACAGCATGCGCATACGTTGGTGGTGGGTCAGAGCAACCCTCTATCGAACTTGCCTGGTACGACGCAGGTCCGTCAGCGCCACGGCATATTGGCGGGATCGCGTCATCCTCATGCCAGCAATGCCTCACCGCTTGCCCGCAGCGTGCATATGAACGTGGAAGACTGGAGTGACGACGATGACTGGGGACGCCCAACAGCAGTGCTCGAGCAGCAGACCCTCCCAGCGCTTCCAAGAGCAAAAACACCGGTAAAAGCGAGGACGGCGCACGTCACCGGCAGTGATGACGTCTTTGTCTCCGACGTGGCCTTAGCAAACCCTCGGCATGGTCAAACTCCACAGTCGAGGCGCAAGAGCTCACCTACGCATCTCCGTGTGTTTTGCCATCCGCCAGCACACCGCCTCAGCAAGTCAGCGCCTCCCCTTGGTAAGTACTTCCGTTGTAGTGGCTACAGCCGGTGGGCCTCCTGCACCGACACAACTCTGTGAGTTTTCTCAGACAAGCCCCCCAGCGGACTGCTCCCCTGCACCGGTCGCCTTTCACAGTGGCATTCGAGGCCTTCGCAGTGCGCACGCGACATCGGCAGCGGAAGCGGCGCAGAGGGGGCGGCCGTCGATCGCACGAAGCGGAGAAAAAAGGGCGTTGGTGCCGTCGCCATCCTCTCCCCCGTCGTCCCCCACACGCGGCACTGCCACCTACACCGTGCGCCGGCGTACGCACGGCCGACCAAAATGACGCTGCGACTGCTGCACTCGAAGCCGGCGCGGCGGCGCGCCACCACTTTGCTTGGGAGGCAGAACGCTCTGTAGAGAGGCAAAGTTGGGCGCATGCAGCCCAGGCGCTGCTGATGCAAGTCTATCACGCGTGCGAAGGCGACTCTCCTGTGCTTGCGGAAGCGAGCGGCAACGTCGTACTTCCCTGCGCAACGGTCACGGAGCCGCTTCACGTCGCACGGCAGCTCTTGGATACGGCGAGGAAGAATGCGGCCTCGAGTGAGGACTCCCCTGACCGCGATGGCGACGCTGTGAGAAGCTACAGCACGGTGGTGCGCATGTTGGCTGCACACACACAAATGGAAGCGGCGCGGGTAGACGACGGGGTTGGACTAGGTGGTGACCAACGTCAACAGGCTGGGCAGCATGTCCTAGCGATGTGGCAAAGCATTTCTGTGGCGCTCCCTGCCATGTGGCACCAGGCGTGGACGTCGGCAACGGAGAAGTTGGCGGGGCTAAGCAGCCGCCAGGTGGGTTCAGTCTCACAACCACAATGGAGTGCGAGCCCGTGAGAGAGGCGCGACGGACGACGGTCGCACTGGGCACCTTCCTCAAGCAGAGTCTATCACGCAGTGGCCCCCTCTTCGGTGTTCGCGAAGTGCACGCCGGCGTCGTAGAAGGCCTAGAAGCTGCGCTGGAGTCGTTGATAGCGGCGACCGCAGCTCCTGCAGCCTTTACTGCCCCGACCAGATCAGAAATGTCTCCATGGGCAGTGGAAGTCGTGACTGCGGCGGCGGAGGCTACGATACATCGTGACGAGATGATCAAGCAGTGCGTGGTTGATGTTGCAAGTACGGCTGCTGCGGCAGATAGCTGCAACAACGCCGACAGGGCCATGCACAAGGCCCGGGTGCAGCTTCGGGAAGGTTCATGGGCGCTCTGGTACGTGCTGAGAGTAGTGGGCCTCCTAGCGTGGTGGGAAGCGGTGCTTCCACATATCTTCCCCTGTCGTCCTCCCTCAACACATGTACACACCGAGGCGAGCACGACAGGTGCGCTTTCATAGGTGCAGCACTGACGCGGTAGCAGCGTAGCTGAGGATCGAGGGAGTGAAGGGGAGAAGCACGACGACGACGAAGAGAGTCGAAAATTCCACCTACTGCAGCCACAGCCATTACGCACACACACAACCTCACGCCCTCCACGACTCCCCTACATCCCCCTCCTCTCTTTCTTCCACCGCCACTGTCGCTGCGGGAGGTGGGGGGAGCGGTCTATCATGTGCGCGTGCGGGTGCGTTCGCTTCTTTTCCCTCATTCGTGCAGCGCAAGTCGCTCAGTGTGTCGTTGTTCGGGGTGCAGGGAAGCCCTGCGCTCGCTTGCATTTCTTCTCCTGTCTCCCACTCCGTGCACATCACCTCCCCTCCTGCAGCGCAAGAGCGACAGGTGACAGAGGGTAGTTAGGGGGCACACAACGGCTGCGGAACCGGGCGTGTGCACTGAGTTAAAGGCCCTAGGCATCACCCGTTTGCCCGCCACAGTGATGAATCGCACTGATCTCCCTCCTCCTTCCTCTACTGCTCCTTCTCCGCCTGGTGCACTCTCCCTCCATCCCTCCCTCGCGCGCTTCTCTCTGTGGCGGCATCACACCATCGCCTCCCCCTTCCCGCCACACACACCCCACCGTGCAGATGGCCGCTCATATACACGCGTGCTCAGCTGAATCAACTACAGAAGAAGCAAAGCACACCCCGTAGAACGGCTACGACAGCAGCGGCAGCGCATCATAGAGAAGCCGCCCAGTCGCAGAGTACTTCGCCAGCGCACACACACACACACAAACCACGCGCGCGCGAGTGGACACCTCACAGGCAAACGCATGTTTGACACCCTTCGCTCCATTAGGCGGCAGGCCGACGCCATGCAGGGGGAGGCACAGGAATGCAACCTCTCCTCCGCTGCCGCGCCCCACACCGCCGACAAGTTTGGCTGGGTGTTCCCACATCTATGTCATATCAACCGATGTCAGCGGGCCTTAGACAGTAAGGTAGAGGAAGATAAAGATATCCAAGGCAAACGTGCGGGGCCGGGCGGCGACGCTCGCCACGCCGCCGCTGGACCACCCATGCGCTATCAAGTCGCGGAGGTCTGCATGCGCTACTCCCAACCCTTGGCAGCTACTGCGTTAGCCGGCTCGCAACGCGGCGGTGCTGGGGTCTCTACTCTGTTCTCTACCTCGGGAGTCCTCTGTGAAGCGTCCGGGACGATGCCGAGCTGTCAATCGTAAGGGACGCGCTTCCAGCGTGTACCTTGTGGGGGTCTGTACTTCGCTTGTGGTGCTCTTCACGTGGAGACTGCCCAAAGCTGCGCACTCTCGCTGCTGCCCAGCTGCAGCGCCTCTCTCAGAGTGACAAACCGGTGGCAGCAGATGATGGCGACGACACGCAGCGCATGGCTGCTGCCTTGTGGGCGGGAGCGCCAGAGAAGCTGCGGCAGCTCCTGGATGCGGCAGGCATGGGTATGAACAACGACGTCTCGTCAGAGGGACGAGCAGGAAAACACACAAAGCCCTCGCGCACAGGCTTGCCAGCAGCAAGGAACGCGCCGTGTCAGAGGCGTCCTCGCAGTCCTGCAGAGCACCACACTGACGAAGTACCTCAAAGGGCTCGTCTCCATGCAGCTATCAACATTGCTCGAGGTGAAAGCGGCAGTGCCACCAGCCCCCTTGTCCCACCCCTCCCCCTCCAGGCGACCCCTGCCCGTGCCCAGGCGGCTGCCTCACGACCACGCTCACGAACTCCTTCGTCGCGTAGCCGCTCACAGTCGCCGCCGCCGCCCTTGCCCGTCGCGCCGGCCGACCACTTTGCCGCGGCGGCACGCACACGCCAGTCCGCCTTCTCTTTTACAGTGCGAATCGGTGAGAACAGTGGCAGCACCGCGACTGTCAGAGGAGCTGTTGCATCAAAGTCCCAGCAGCAGCAGCGATCACAGCAGTGGGTGGACGGTGATGTGAGTGATGTGGCTGAAATGGCTGAGAGTCGTGCCAGAATAGTTGGCGGCACGCCACGCTCGCACGAAGGACCACCGCAGTCGCAACAGGACCTTCCTATCGTGTCGCCGTCTGGGCAGCTTCGCCAGAAGACCCTCGCGGCACTCATCAGCTGTAGTGAGCTCTCCTCACCGCAGCAATACCAACAGCAGCAACCTCCGCCACCCACCTCGGCTGCAAAGCGCTCACCATGGCTGAACCAACCGCAGCAGCAGCAGCTGTACTCGGCTGCCCCGTCCAAAGCCCACCGTACGAGTACGATCTGCGCCACAGCAGCAGAGTCAACGGGGTCATTAAGGGAGGGATGAAGGAATTCACGTGCCCCAACGGTAACATCAAGTGGTGAAGGTTACCTGGCACTGAACACAGCAGCACATCCGCTACTGTTGGCAGCTTCGTTACAGCTGGTGAGCAGCTCCTGGCAGACGTCCGGCAAGGACGTGCCATGTGCTCCGCGTATCTCAGCAAGCGGTCTCCAGCCCTCGGGCTGCGGCGAAACACCGGCTTTCAGCCTCCGTACCATCCACAGCAGCCCAAGGCACCAGCAGGTGCAACTGATGTACACACTGCGCTGAACAGCATTACGGCACCTTCTGCAGGCAAGACCACCGGTGGCACAAACCGCGCAACTGGGTCGGCAAGTGGCGCTGGCGGGGTCCGCGGCACGGGAAGCGCCGCCACCGCGAGCCACAACCAAGGCGATGGGGACGACGACAGTGGAAGCTACCCGGCCTCCCTGCTGCTGCCAGACGGCTCTGTCCCACCGATCCTCCTGCCGCTCGACCCGAAGCTCGTGACGCAGGTCGCAATGGAAATACTGGAGCACGGCGCTGGTGCGCGACAGGTGGGCTGGGACGATATCGCAGGTCTGCAGCACGCCAAGGCGAGTGTGGAAGAGGCAATCGTGTGGCCGCTGCGCCGCCCAGACCTGTTTGTAGGACTGCGCGACCCACCGCGCGGACTGCTACTCTTCGGCCCACCCGGCACTGGAAAGACGATGATTGCCCGCGCCATCGCCAACCGCGCGGCGTGTACCTTCCTGAACATTTCTTCCTCATCGCTCATGTCGAAGTGGGTCGGCGATGGCGAGAAGCTCGTGCGCTGCCTCTTCGCCGTCGCAACTGTGAAGCAGCCGAGCGTCATCTTCATTGACGAAATCGACTCGCTTCTCTCCATGCGCGGTGAGGGGGAGGCGGACTCGGCGCGGCGAGTCAAGACAGAATTTTTGGTCCAGCTAGACGGTGTGGCGACCGACCGCGGCGACAGAGTACTCCTGATCGGGGCAACAAACCGACCCGACGAGCTGGATGAAGCCGCAAGGCGGCGCATGGAGAAGCGACTCTACATCCCGCTGCCGGACAAGGCGGCTCGACGGGAGCTGATTCAACGCCTTTTCAAGTCGCTTGCTTCGAGTGGAGCAGACGAGACAGGCGACGCTAGAAATGCTGATGAGGCTGGCAGCTCCTCCACCACAGCAATAGCAGCTCGAGTCACTCATACGCTTACCGACGCCGACCTGGACAGTCTCGTGTGCAGCACGGAGGGCTACTCCGGCGCCGACCTCAAACAGCTTGCAGGGAAGCCGCCATGGGGCCCCTTCGTGAGGTATCGGTTATGCAGCTCAGCGCCGTGGCAGCTGCCGATCTCCGACCGGTGCAACGCAAGGACTTCAGGCAAGCCCTGAAGCGTCTGAAGCCGAGCGTGGGGCCGGCCGAGGTGCAGCGATACGTGAATGGAATAAGCTCTTTGGCTCCTTCAACGAAAACGACGACGACGATTATGATGACGATGACGACGTTGGAGGTGACGAGGCCACGACACCGACTCATGACCGAGGAGGTGCTGCTCTCCCCCCCCCCTCGCTGAGGGAGTCCCTCTCTTTGGTGCTCCGCGTCGATGCGCGTCCGGAAGTCCTCTGGGCCTTTTTTAAAAACCGCAACGACTACAGTGCGTCAACGACGGCGCCTGATGCGACGGCGAAAAACAACGTGCGAGAGGAAATCGAGAACGCTCCGGAGGTCTAGATCCTCCCTCACTTCCTCCCCTCCCCCCTAAGACCATCACCACCTGCCCAGTCGTCAGGCCACACATGTGCACGTACACCCCCCCCCACGCGCAAACGCAACCGCACCAGCCTTCTAGGTGCTACCAGCGGAAGAGACGTAGCCGAGAGACTGAGAGTGACGGCGGTGATGATGTGGAGAAGTGAAAAACAAGACCAAGCGCTAGATAGAGCAAAGGAGTGGGGAGTACGACAGCGGTCGGTGATTCGGGCCTATGCGAACTGGTAGTCGACAGCATAACCTATCCGAGTCTCTCTCGCTCTCCAGTCCCTCCCTCACACACACACACACTATCAGCATCATTCGTTTCATATATGAACGGATCAGCATGCAATGCGTACTCTCGGAGCGTGCATGCCATTTCTCACCCCCCCCCTCCCCATGAGCGTCGCCCTCCTGCTACAGTGGCTGCTGTGTCGTCCTTCGCCTCTTTTATACATCTTGATCAGCAGGAACAAGCAACGGACAGGGACGCATACCCTCTACCTGGTATGCCAGTGACTGCAGTGCTCCTTCTCCCTCCACTCCTTTCCCCTACCCCACCCTCTTCGCTTCCTCCGGCACTTGCCTCATAGGCCTCTCTCTCCTTCTGAGCGGCTCGATCACACCAACAATGTCACCATCACCTCCTCCTTCCCTCTCCACCCCTCAGCCACCCTACACCACCCGCGCGCCCCCCCCACCCCCCTCTCCATCACGCGAGAGGACTACGGAAGAATAAGGGGAGAGGGAGGGACATGCACGTGGGTGACGTGGAAGGGGGGGGGGCGGGCGGACATCACTGACGTGCTCACTAACTCGCCTGCTACTCGACTTCCCTCATCTTCCCCTCCCCCCTTCCCTCCAACATTTACACCCGCACCGGTGCACGTGCTGCTGTCGTGTGCACGACTGATGGGCCGTCGCTCTTTTTCCTCCGCTTCGTGACTTCCCTCTCGCTCGCTCCGACTTTACTTCTTCACTCTATCGAAACCCGCGAGCGCAGGCACACACACACACACTCACTCACAGGGAGAGACAGACGGACAGCGACTCAAACAGCCTCCCACCTCACACCTCACACCTCTCTCTCTCTCCCTTTCCGCATTCTCTGCTACCTCACCTCCTCCGACACGTGTAGGAATGGCCGCTGCTGCTGGCAAAACACTTGCCGACTACAAGGCGCCGTACCCGAAGCCGACGTCGCGCCAGCGCCGCTATGTGATCCTCCTCGATCCCAAAGGCGACAGCGCGGAGCTGAACGACTACAAGGTGGAGCTCATCCCTGGCCGTGTCAAACTGCTGGATGGCGCCAACCACTACTTCCTGGGCGGTAAGATTGAGGAGAAGATCATCGATGGCTGGGGATACCCCTACTACGTCGTGACGCTGGCAGAAATGGCGGGGACGGCAATGCTTCCCCTCGGGAACGCAGCGCACAAGAAGCTGCGCTTTGTGCCGCTGCGCACCAGCAGCCTCTACCGCTACAACAGCAAGCTGCCCATCGTGGTGTACGTGCCGAAGGACAGTGTGTTACGCTACCGCATCTGGACTGCCAAATTATCCGGCAGCGGTAAGGCAAAGAGCATCAAAGCTAAGGAGATGTGAACAGCCATGTGCTATGCGGCCCATAGTGCCTCTCGCAGAAGCTTCTCCGCCGGTCTGTGTTCTCTCTTCTTCCTCTCATGCCCAACTCGCCTGTCTGTCTGTCTCTCTCGTGCATCGGTATTGGATAAGTTCTATCGCAAAGACGGCTTCGTCTGCCTGAGTGTAGCGGACCCCTGCAGGTCGGAGTGTGTCTTGGCATTTTACGTCTGCGTTGAAACTGTATTACACGCGCGCACAGGTGCAGGTGTGGGGGTGTTTGTGTTCTCGCATTCGCCGCCCCCATCCCCCCTCCCCCCCCCCCACACGCACCCTCCCTTGCCTTGCCTTCTCTCTACACGCATGCGTCGCTCTACCACCTGACGTGCAGGATGCGGAAGGAACAGAGAGAGGCGTTATAAGGAAGCCGAGAGGATGAGGTAGCGCCTCTCTGCACGCGCTTGTGGGCTCTCGTGATGGTGTGCGGCGGTGCAACCACCTTCACCTCACAGGGGGGAACTGCAGTAGTTATACGCGGGGCAGCCTCAACAAGTTGTCAACTGACCTTGCGGGGCTGTGCAGTTGCACGAACACGATGACACACCAGTAAACCCATCGTCAACATGTCTGTAGACGGGCATTTCTGCGTGAGAATGACCACGAGACGCACGCGAGCAGCGGGCAATCACCGGAAGTGCCACTCTTTATTTTTCTTTCAGCTCTACCCCCCTCCCCTCCCTCTCTTAGCTCATTTGTGCGTTGTGGCTCGCTCTTCTCACCTCAGCACACCCTTTCATTCAGCCAGTCAATTACTCCCTCGCACACACACACACACACACACACGAGAGCCGTTGTGTGCCCCGTCGAATTTGCTCTCTCTCTTGCTCTCGCACTTGCCCTTTCCTCCTCTCTCTCTCAGCAATGCCCTCCCTCGAGGACTACCGCATACCATACCCAGCAGCCGGCCACCGCCAGAAGCGTAAGGTCATCTACCTGCCGCAACAGGACTCCGCTGTTGAGCAGCATCACCTGCGCGTGCAGCTCATTCCAGGCCGCCACGTGAGATGTGAGGATGGCTGCTTCTATCAACTGACCGGTACTGTGTCGGAGGAAACGCTTCAGAGCTGGGGCTACCCGTACTACGTCGTCACGCTCGACGACATCTGCCCTGCCCAGTTCTCCCCGAGCGACCCGACGAAGCCGATGACCTTCGTGCCGCTCCGTGAGTGCCCGATGATCCCCTACAATAGCAAGCGCCCCATCGTCGTCTACGTCCCCGAGGATGCCGAGGTGCGCTACCGCGTCTGGTGCAGTGACGTCTTACAGGTGCAGGAAAGTCAACAGGAGCTCGAGGCCCCAGCTGTCTCCCAGTCATACCCCGTCCCAGTCCGAGAGAGGCAAAACAACCCCGAAGATCACGCGCATCCAGTGGTAGAACACTCGGTGGAGTCCTCGGAAGCAAGCGGCCACAAGGATGGCGATCAACCCATGAAGGAGTCCTCAAAGGCGAAGCGGTCCTGCAGCAACTCGTCGAAGTCGCTTAAGCACAGCGCTAGCGGGTCGTCTCCAAAGAACACACCGCTGTTCTCCAGAGAGAGTATGCCGCCGGAGCACTCTCTGCCCGCAGCTCAACAGCGACGCCGCAGCAGCGAAAATTCTGCAATCGATGAGACCGGTGGTGGCACCTCGAGGAAGAAGCGCAGCGGCAGTACGTCCAGCAGGAAGGATGACCAAGACAGCGGCTACGAGAAGAAGCTGAAAAACCTATGGAACCGCGCCCGAGGTAACTCGTCGTCGAAGAGGTCCGCCTCACCAAAGAAAAGCGGCCGCGACAGCAGGAGAGACTCGTGAGCGGATGAGAAAACGAACGCGAGAGGTATGGGAGGCGGTGGGTGTGAGGAGATGCAGATCATGGAGAGGGGTGACTGCACGCGCCTATCCGGCAATCGCTTGTGGAGCGAACAGGTGGTAGCGAAATGCTGAAAAATCGATCCCCATGACTGTCTATGCGCTGCACTTATGAGGTCTGTCTCCTGTATGTGGCAGGTGAGATCCCCTCCCCCCTCCCTCCCCCCCCGCGCCGGTGCTCGCCGCCCGTCCCGCCCATTCTCACTCATGCGCGAAGCACAGGGAACTGCACTGTGTTGCACACTATTGTGTGTGTGTCTGTGCTGGTTCTCTTTTCAATGCCCGTACTGTGTACCCAACGCCATATATTCTACCGCCTCTACCATCACTACCACCGGCCACTCTCACCCACTCGCCTGCCAGCCTTGCCAGTGCGCGCTTGTGCCTCCCCCCTCCCCCCCCCGCGGAGAGGGCGAGACCTCACAGGCGCAGGGACCTCTCCGGAGAGGAAGCGGCGACGGTCTTGATTTTTTTCTCCCTTTGCGGTCCTCCACACTTGCGTGCACCGTCCGGCGACACTCTTCGCTCGTATAACGCGTCGTCCCACTCCCCCCGAACAAGTCGATCAGCGTTTTACGCCGACAACTTCGCCGCACTTACCTCGGCTACTGTGCGGTTAAACGTTGAGGGAGTGATGGAAAGGCAATGAGAGGGAAGAAATGAAAGGGAGGGTGAGTGGAAGACCAGGACAGGAGAAAAGCAGTGCAGAAGGGCAGGGGATGCGAACACAGCGCCAGCGCGAACAGCCCCCCCCCCTCTCTCGCTCCTTCTATCTTCGCATCCCACTGTCACAGCCCCCACACCAGTCGGAGGCAGCAGTGCCGCCGACCGGTGTCCGTCTGCCTCTCTGTTTGGTTGATGTTTTTCTTCACTTTACTCTGGCAGATCGCCTCTCTTTGATTCATTCTTCTCTCTAATGGGCGCACTCTGGCGCTCCGGCACGCAGCCTCTGAAACTTCCCAGCTTCAACGAGGTACGTAGATACGTGCGAACAAGCACTCACGCAGCGACACATGCGCATGCACACACTGGTGGGGGAGGGAGAGGGCGCATTCTCTTCCTATCCCTGCACCGTCATCTTCCAGAGGTATTCGGTTTAGCATTGTTTCTCTGCTTGCGAGACTTCCCGCAGAGCACTTTCCCGTCTTCTCTTCTGTTCTCTGGTTTTTTGGTTGTTTGCTTGTTTGGAGGTGCCTATGCGCACGCACCTCCACCCCCACCCCCATCCCTCCCTCGCTCATTCCTTCACCCCCCCCGACCCGCCCCTTTTCTCTCTGTTTGCCTTTCACATTGTAAAGCACAACGTGTGCTCTCTGCCCCAGCCCCATGGCGCCACCTCCCCCCCCCTACTGTCTTCGTCTCACGTCCGCAGCGTGGGCTCCTCCCCACCCCCTTCTTCCTCAAGTACTTCACCCTCCTCACATCGCCCAACTTTCTTTCTGCGCCTTCGCGTGAATGCGTGTGGTCTGCCTGTCTCTAGGCGCGGGCGAGAGCGTCTGAGGGCCTTCGTGGAGCATTTTGTATGGGTGTGATGCGCCAGCGTGTTGTCTGCGCGCTCTCCTCTGCCTAGGTAACGCTGAAGTGCTGGTGCAGGTGTGCGTTCGGCACTCGGAGGGACTTCCTCCCCCCCCCTCCCATCCCTTCTCTCCCTTTCTCTGGCTCGGTGTGTCGCGCATGACTGAAAGGAGTCCTCTGTGCGTGTGTGTGTGCACCACTGCCTCCCTCTGCACGCCAGAGATCAGCAAAGACAATGCATCCTGCTTACTCGATGGGAAGCGGCGTAACCCTCGATACACGCGTGCCTGCACGACACCCTCCGCAATGACGGAATTACTCACAGGACCAAAGACGAGAGAGAGAAGGGATGGGAAGAGGGGGGAGGTGAGCATGCAAGGCATGTGCTCGGCTCCGTTCCTCCGCTGTTGGACCGTCACCGACTCATCTCGCACTTCCTTCTCTTCCCCCATCCTGTCCCATGCAGCAAAGCACTCGTGTGAGTGTCGTTGGGGTAGAGCGAGAGCGCGGACATGTAGACCGATGCGCCAGGCCTCCCTCCCTTCCAACGCACCCACTACAGCAGTTCGCAACAGTGCGTGTGCGCTCATTCCTCCCGCGCTGCCTGCTACGTCTGCCGTTCGTGTGGGTGTGTGGGTATTTCTACACGGCACAAGGTGCATGGATACGCCTCTCCTCCTCTCTCTCTCTCTCGTCTCATGCATGCGCGTGGGGGGTGCGTGGGGCTGCTCAGGGGTGCCGTCAGACAAACGTTTCTGCAAAGACGGCACACAAATACGCCCACCTAACACTGGAATGACCAGAAAAGCCTGGCACACACTGAGAGTCTCGAGCAGGTCAGGGACTGCATGAGCGTCTCTATTCACTTACTCTTCCTCTCTCCCTCCCGCCCCGGCCAACCACTCCCCCTTCCCACCACTATTCAGCTCGGCCCTACACACCGGCATAGACGAGCATATACATGCACGTCTCCGATTCCCTCTCAGCTCTGCTCTTTCACACCTCGTTCTCCTCTCCGCCGCTACCACCTGCGCTTAGAGCGCCTCGTTCGGTGCCCACGCAACAGAACAGCTGGTGTGTGCGTGGGTGTCCGTAGGTACGTGCATCGCATGCGAGTCTCCCTGAGACGAGGCATATCCCTCACCCAAATCGCATTGACTTCCTCTAGACTGCGCGCACACACACACACACTCTCTCTCTCGCCCTCACTCCTTGTGACTGCGTGCGACCTTCGACCTCAACCACTCACCCTCCTGCATCTTCCCCGCTCCTCTTTTCCTCTCCCAGACTACTGGGCTTCTTGCTTATCCTCCTCTGCTGCTCTTCTTCGTCCCTTGTGCTGCTGTTGTTTATCCTCCTCTGCTGCTTGCTTGGCGAATTCCTCTGGGTACTGTGTGCGTGCGCGCGTCTGAGTGTCCCTCTTCTCGCACTTCCTCACTTTCCCCTCCTCAGTCCCACCTCCTCTCTCATCTTGTCTTGCTCGTCTGCCGGCGAGCGCCACGTAGTCTCTTTCTTCCTCAGCAGACAATCGTCTGCGATGCTCTCATGGACTGCGTCCAACGAGTCCTCCTCGTCTTGTCACTTCCCGGTCGATACATGCTTTTCATCTGTCCTCGCGTCCTCCGTCCGACATAAGCGAGGCGATGCTGCCGGTACCGCATCTTACAGTCTCGAGGGTGCACACTCGCCTACACGGACACACGTAGGCGAGGCTCTTGCAGACGAGATGGCGGAGACCGAGAGTCTCGCAGCGACTGCGACTCACAAAAATGCCGCCAGGGCACGAAGCAGTAGTGTCGCCCATGGACAAGGATGCGGCGGTGCCGTAGTGGAGGCCACTTCAGGCAGCTGCTCCTCGTCCATGCCGGTGGCAAACGCGACGCCACAGACTGATATCGCTCACAACCGCGGCGACAGTCCGTGCGTACTGGTAGAGGTGTGGTCTGCACACCCGCAGACTCCTCCTGGCTCGCTGACCTCTGCGTTGGCGATAGGGCACCGCAGGGGCAGTGGGTCCCGAGACGACGGCGCAGAGGTGCTGCAGCGACAGCAGCTGAGAACGCTCCCTATCACGGACATACAGTCCTCTTCCGACACCATGGGTGCCGCAGGGGTACCGCATTACCAACACGCACACCGCACCGCCGCACTGCCGTCACGCAGCCCCCCTTCTGATCAGTTGTCCCCCACATGCAATTCACCCCCGCTGTTCTTGACGGCAGCTACAGAGCTGCAACAGCAGCAGCAGCAGCACGTCTACCAACCAGTACCACCGTCAGCGCTGGAGGTCGCGCTTCCCCGCGTCCTCGCCCTCAGAACTCCTTCGTTGCAGAGAGTCGTGAAGGACCAGCGACTGACATCGTCCTCCTCGGCTCTGTGTACGCCAGCAGTCGCATGCCCAGTTTCTCCTTCCACATCCATTTCGCAGTCTGCAGCACAGCACACGCGCTCGCCCTCGCCGTCTTTGCGCAGCCCAACTCCACTGGACCTCACGGCGCCGCCGAAATATCGCCCAGCTCGCCGCGGCGACACGGTGGAGGCTGCGGAGGAGGACGGCGATGTGGAACGGCGAGGCAACGGTGCTACTGTCCCGCGGAAGTCCAGTCAGTCGACGCAGCAAAGGCCACGAAAGCTCAGCTTCAGTGAGCTACCAGGAACGGTAACAGAGACTCACTTCACCACCGCCTCCCCGACAGAAGCCAGCGCACTTGGCAAGGCCTGTGTAGCGTCATCCTCCTCCACCTCTTCCCCCGCTGGACTTTACTCCATTGCCAACGCATCTGGAGCACCAGCTAAGGCACAGGCAACACTTGTCGCCGCGGGCGAGTCAAAGCCAGCACGGATTAGCGCACCGGAGGCCAGTCATACGCTGACGCTCACGGCGTCTGTGAATATGCCACCTACGTCGTTGAAGCTCGCAACAGCGGTGGCAGCGCAACAGCAGCTGCCGCCACTCTCGCCACCACGCTCTCTCTCGCATCCCCTCTTCCCCTCTTCGCCATCTCCGATGGACCTTGGGTGCCCTACGCGACTGCCTGAACGGCAGCGACTGTCATCGCACATGCTCGTGGACGCGAATAGTCACGTGCACTCAGCTTCAGTGCCCCTGCCTGACCCACCTGCCACGTCTACGAAGGCTGCACCCCACGTAGGGACAGCCACGACAGCAACGCCTCTCTCTGTTAGACACAGAGAGTTTTCACTAAAGCACCTACAACCGCAGCCGTCGTCACCCCTGCGCCGGCGCCTCCACAGTGTAGACTGCGGTGGCGGTGGCAGTGTCGATGACGCACCTCCATGTGTGCCGCAAGTGATCCCGACGCATGACAGCGTATTCTTTCCTATGGGAACAGACGTGATCGCACCCGTGCTGCTGCACTACCTCAGCATCGCCGGATGGTCCACGACAGCGGGTGGGCGCGACTACTTCAATCACCGTCGCTTGCGTGGAGGCGAGGTGGCAGGCCACACGGTGCGCTGGCTGCACACAGCAAAGCCACGCGACCGATTTGTTTTTCTCGTCACGCCTGTGGTGAATCGCGAAGAGGCAGTGCTCGAGTGCGATACAGCCGCAGCAGCAGAGCAGCGCCGGCGGCGCGGACGGAGCCGCATCACTGGGGCATCTCCGTCGGTCGGTGGAAGCGAAGGCGGTGTCGCTACTGAGCCCACACTCGACATGCCAAGCAGCGGTGACCGCAGAAAAGAGCGCATGGCATCACACGGCAGCAGCACCTGCGCGGCAACCACGGAAATGTCTCGCTGGTGGTGGAATAAGCCCGCTGATCTGCTGCAGATGCTCCACACACGCGTCTTTGGAGAAGCGCCGTGGTTTACCTACAATACCAAGTCGGCATGTGCGTTCAGCCGCATTACCCAAGTGAACGTCGATGACTCCCTCTCCCTCTCTGATGCAGCCACACCGAGCGGGGACATCCTCAGCGACCTGAGCAAGGATGACGACGATGACGATGTCATCATCGAGGGCAACACCAGTGGCAGCAAGTTCTGCAGTGATGGCGCTTTCCGGCGTTCACCACACATTTGGGGCTCAACCAGATGTCTATGTCAATCCCTTCAATATGCGCGGATAGCAACGGAGGGCAACGGTGGTCTGCGCGAGGGAACCCCACCGCACAGCATGTCGCCGACGCTCTCGGAGCAGAATGCCTTACATCCCCTCGCCCCAGCTCGCAACTCCAGTACCCTCGCCACCCCGAGCACCGGACCTTCACCGGTCCTCCCGCTTTCCTTCGACACGCAGCGCAGTCCCACCCCAGTTGAACGGCAACGCATCAGCAGTGTTTCCAGGGCTGACAGTGGCATCTACAACAACTACGTGTGGTCACATAGCACAGGCACAGCATCCGCAGCAAGCGTGACCTCGCCGGTCACGCCGAGGCAGCCACTGTTGTCGCTCATTCCTGCAGCGTCGGCTGCGCCCTCGTCCGCGGCGGCGAACACCACGCCGGCCACTGTCGGCGTCGAGGTCGTGGTAGTGGCCCACGCAGATGTAACGGCGATGGACTACGCATCTCGGCTCACCTCGCATCGACTTTCCATTGAAGCCAAAGCGGCGCACACGTATTTCTTCCCCTTGCTCAGCGACGCCTTGGCGTACTACCAATGCGAAGATGCGATGGAGCTCATGGAGGAGCAGTGGGCTACCGGGGTGGCGAGTCAGATTCCGCGTCCACACCCAGCAGCCCCGCGCTACCAGCGACAGGAACAGCAGTGGGTGCGGCAGCGGCACGACAGCCGCCAGTCAGCGCCCAGGGGCAGAAGTGCGGGTCACTGCACGAACCTCCACACAACGGCGTTTCCATCACTTGGAGAGACGCTTGTGCACGAGGATTCCGACGAGCCAAACTTGCCACCGTCTACCTCTCGGGAGTCGCCACTGACTAGAGCGGATTCGCACGTTTGTCGCGTCGATGGCTGCCGCGGAGTGCAAATGCCTCGGCGCAGCAGTGCCGCTCCAGACAGCACAAGGAATACCCTGTGGGGTGGCGAGGGCAGCGAGGTAGCGCGCGACAGCACCGCCACCGGCGTGAGTCTCTCCGGATCTCCGCTGGGGCTGCATCGACACTATCCGTCGCAGCCACACAGCACGCCCACCCTCCCATACCAAGCAGCGTTGCCGCCGCCACAGTCATTGAGTCTGTCAGATGCACTGCGCAACGTCAAGAGCATGAGAAGCATCAACGACGACGACTCGCCCATGCCATCAGCCTCGACCGCGACCTCGCCGACGGCGGCACCCAAGAACTTTCACTGCCGGCCTTTCCAGCACCCCCTTCCCAGTGACCCGTGCAGCCCACCAGAGAACAGCTTTGCAGAACACATCAGGAGTATCGCCTCGCAGGGCCATGAGGAGCGAAGCAGCAGCCGCAGTGGTGCGCGCAACAGTGGCCAACGGAGTCTCAGGGGCAACGCCGTTAGGTCTCCGTTGTTTCTTCCCTGCAGCCCTGCAGCTGCCCGCGCCACCGCCGTTTCAGCATCTGCAACCCCTCGTCCTGGTCCCAACTCGCAGCCGCAGCTATGCTGCCGGTCGCCAGTGCGGCCGCGCCTGACGTCCTCGCACGGCGAGGTAGTCGTCAGTGTGTACACAGCTGACCCCGTCTTCAACACCATTCTGCGCGAGCTGCTGGTACCGGAGCCGGGCACGCACCCATACACAGTGAGCGTGGCGGAGCAGAAGCGGCTCCTCTCCATGGTCGAGGTCGGCATGCCAGCATGGTCTATCTTCTACAGCTCTACCGGTCTGCCATACCGTCGTCTGTTCCGCCTGCTCTACTCGTGCTTCACCAACCTCTGGCCGCTGCTCTCACTAGCCGTCGGGCTGTATGACTTGTACAAGCACCTACCGCAGCTGAAGCGGTTCATGGAGCATACACTGGATCCCATCACTCGGTGGATGGAGGAGCGCTTTACCATTCGCATCTCCGTCCTCGTCACGTACCTGATCTCTGTCCTTGTCACGATCTTCAGCAGCCTCAGCTCCTTTGCCTCCCAGTTTTACCTCGCGCAGCTCTTCTCTCTGCCTGTCGTGCAGCTCTTGCTGGCGCTGCTGAAGCTCCCCTTCGTGATCGCCTTCGACACGCTGTGGACTCTGGCCACAACCGTCCTCAGCACCGTCAGCTTTGTGCTGCAGGTGGTGCGCATGGTGGTGATGGCGCCGCTCGTGCTGGTCACGAACATCGCTTCGCTGCGGGAGTCGTTGGGGGCTGCTGTTCCGGTAGCCATTGAGGGGACGTCGATGTCGGTGAAGTGGTGGCGTGCGTGGATGGAATTCTGGGAAACGGTCGCGTCGCCCATGAAAAACGCGGCGCGGGCGTGGTGGGACTCCATGATGCATGTCAGCACCTCGGCGGCGCGGCGCGAGACGTCGATCCGGCGGTGGACATCCCCCAAGCTGGAGCAACTAGCAATGGCAGTCGGGGAGATGCAAGACTGCTTCGCCATCAACGCACAGCTGTGGTGGTCTTATGTTGTACTTCCGGGCATTGAGCTCAAGGTAGTGCTGAGCGTGGCGCTTGTGTATCTGTATTGGTTGTTCCTGGTCATCTCTCCTGAGCTCTGGGATGAGGTCATCTACGCCTCTGGCGTGCGACACCACCCGTCCCTCAGAAGAGGTCAATCCACATCACCACCGTCGATGATAGCTACAGCGCCGTCGGCACCGTCCTTGGCCTTCCCAGCTACACCACCAGCCGACAGCCACGTGGACGCGCAGTACAAGGGTGGCAACATCGACGTGTGCGACGATGGGAGAGGCATGTCGGCGTCGACTAGGTCTGTGAGTGTGGAGTGGAGCTTGTACGCCTTCTTCCACGACCTGCCTCAAGATGCGGAGAGCTACTCTTCTCCCTCCGCGTCCTCTGCCAGCATGCAGCCGCAGTCAACCGTCTCCCTAGCGAAGTCCCCGAGCCCCGCTGGTGCCAGTGGCACCCCTCCCCCCTTCGCAATGCACCTGCAGCCGCAGCAGACGTTTTCAGCCCTCGTGGTGGAACTGTTGTTGCCCAACATGGTACTGGAGCTCCTGTGTCGTGCCCGCAGCGCGCTGGTGCTCGGCTGGTCCGGCGCTGCAGTGGTGGCATCACGCATGGCGGCGAGGCATGCGAAGAGCTCGCTGAGCGACGCCCCCCGTAAAAGGCGCAACGCCAGCGCAGGCATCAACGCATCTTGCCAGTGCTCGTGGGTGGAGGCGCTTTCTGCGGTGTGCTTCGGGAACCACACAGCTGCTGAGGCGGCAACCACCACCAACGTGTCTGCGCACGGCGGCCCCATAGAGCGGTACGTGAATCCACTCGTTGTGGACGTGCGGTGGGACGGCGATGAGCCATTTGCCTCTCCTGAAGAGCTGCTGCACATCTGGCAAGCAGCCGTGACCGCCAAGTGGGGTGACGTCGTCGGGCGTGAGACACAGCGTGCAGCAGCGGCGGTGGTGGCGCCGCAGGACGAAGCGACTGCAGCGGGCAACGTGCACGTCGAGGGGATGCGACTTTGACGCTTGCCGGTGAGGAGACAAGAGCAGGGGAGGTGTGTACTTTACTGGTCAAGCAGGATGCAACGGTGCCGCTCGTACAGTTTCCTACAAGAAGACTACAACTACGGGAGTCATCGCCGAGGAACATGCGATATCAACCATGCCTCTCTAGCATGGCTGCCAGTGAGACTGTGTTGTGGCCGTTGAAACGGGAGCGGAGGTGGCGTCGTGTAGAGGACTTGCGACATTGTGCACCATGGTAGTGGTGCCTCGTTGTGGTGGAGAATCACTGACGCACGGTGCGGTATGCCGTAGCTTTTCTCTTTCTGCTTTCGAATGTAGTCCGAGTGTGTATTTGCGTGTGTCCCTCAGCCGGCCGCATCTCAGCACCATGGGAGCCCTTGCCGTTTCCTCTCTTCCTTCCCTCACCCGCCCTCGCTCACCGTCTTGGGTGGAATCTGGGACTTTGCCCAACTCTCTGCAGGTGCAGTAGTGTGGATGTAAGTTTCTGCAATCCACAGCCTATCCTCGACACAGATGTGTTGTGCTCGCCCAACATCACAAGCACATCGGCTGCCTGAACCTCTGAATCCCTCTCTCTCTCTGTATCTCACCGCATGCATACGTTCTCGCTTGGTGCCAACTCCTCCTCCCTTCGCTTTGTCTCTCATGAAACGTCTGCACCCGTGGCCGTACACACGTGCGCATCAACGAACGGAGCGCCAGTGAGTAGTGAAGTGCCCCGCCGCTCTGGCCTCTCGCCACTTCGCTCGCTCTTTTTCCGCCTCTCTTCTCGTGCCCCCCCCCGCCCCAAAGCCCGTCACGCACGCCTTCGTTCTCACCACCGTCGCCGCCCTCAGCGAGATCTTCGTAGCACCAATTGCCTCTCCAGAGCTCTGTAGATCTCGGCCCCCACCCACCCACTCACCCCCTCCCTCCCATCCTCTGCACACGGCGCTAACTCCCCTCCACTCCCCTTTAGTCCCTCTTTTCCCAAGTCTGCACAGGTGCCCCCTCACCACGCGAGAGCGTGTGCGTGACTGCCCGCGTCTTTATGCCTGTCGTGCACGCAGTGAGTTTGTCGTCCTGGCGAGCGCCATCCCCCCAATTCCCCTCCACATTTTCAGCTGCACGCGCCCTGCGTGACACACCTCACGGACACCTCTTCTGCCTCCGCCCTCCTTGTTTGCTGTGATGACCTTGAACGCCAATGCAGCGGAGCACATCTCCAAGACGCGCCAGTCCGTGCTCGATGTAGGGCAACGCAACCAGCTGGAGGTGGTGCAAGCCGAGGTGCGCCGCAACAACGAGCAGCTCACCATGCTCCGACGCGAAAACAAGGAGCTGCGCTTGGTGCTGCAGCAGACCATCCGCGGCCAGCGCAACATCAGTGTGGAGGACCACTACGCCAAGGAGGAGGACCTTCTGCACAACAAAATGTGCGTGCTGAAGCGCAGTATCAACGCCGTGAAGGGCAAGAATGCCGAGTTACTCAAGGAGATCGAGCGAACCACCGAGGAGAATCACTTCATCCAGCAGGAGGGTAACGGCGTTCTGGAGGAGAACTCCACCATCGCGCATAAAATTCGCGCCCTTGAGAACCGCCTGGACAAGTGCCTTGTGAAGCACAACGAGGTGCAAACCATCCGGCGCACGTACGAGACGCTGCTGGAGCGGCTGCAGCTGGAGCAGGCCGGCTTCAACACACAGGTCTCGTCCACAGAGCAGGCGCTGCAGTGCGCCAACAAGGAGCTGGGCGAGCTCGTGGCGGTCTGGAAGAGCGCAGCCAAGGCGCGAGACGCGGCAAAGGCGGAGGTGTCAGACCTCAAGGCGCAGCTCGCCGCAGAACGGCAGAGGCAACGCAAAGACCTCGACGAGCGCCGCGCCTTCATCGAGACGAAGCGGCAGCAGCTGGCGAAGAAACACGAGGCAATACTTCTAAAGCTTACCCAGCAGGAGGAGCGACATGCGCGCATCCTGCAGAGCGCGGACGGCGCCACCGGCAGCTCCGCTCGGCGCCGCAGACACCACAGCCGCGCCGCGTCAGCCGCATCGCTCAGCCCGGATGAAGTGGAGCAGCTGCAGGCGCAGAAGATGGCGTACCTCCGCCTGCGTGATGTGACAATGGGCACGAACGTCTCAGATGTGCTCGCAAAGCTGCGCGAGCGGTCGGCTCATCATGTGCAGCTGCAGGCCACCGCAGCAGAACTCGAGGTCAGCATGCAGCAGCTCGACAAGGAGAAGTCGGCACTGCAGTCGGAGTGGGAAGAGGTGAACCACCGCGCCGGCCACGCGCTTGTGTCCGCGCGTGTGATGCGGGCGGCCCGCGACATGCGTAGCGGTGCAGATAATGAGAACGTCGAGACACGCGGTGCCGATGGCAAGGACGGTGAGGGCAACAGCAGCAGAAACGCCGCGGCGGAGGCCGGCAGTGCCGAGGCGATCGACTACGGCCTTCTCGCGGACCGGTGTCACGAGCGGCATCTCGTTCTGGAAGAGTTCCGCCAGCACCTGTACCAGCGGCAGAACGAACTCGAGGAGGCGGAAGAGAAGCACAACGGGCTCTCCCAGCTTCTCCGCGAGGTGGATCTTGGTGTGCAGTACCTGGCCGAAAAGCTGTCCATCTCCGCCGCACTGTCTGTTTCGGCGAACGCAGCAACGGACGTCTCTGCCACACCGCAGCAGCATCAGAATCAGCGACTCGCCACTCAGACCAGTCTGACGAACGATCTACTGCGCAACTGTGGTGCCAAGCTGCATCTGATGCTAGAGGAACTATCTCCCGAAGAACTGGACGCCGTCGTGCGGTCGATGAGCACGGCCAAGTTTCTCATTCCTGGGACTAATGTGCGAGTCCCCGAGGTGCTGGAAGCACAGCGCGTTCAGCGGCAGCAGCAGACCACCTCAGCATCCCCCGCGCGCATGTCGCCTTCGCACGTTGGTGGCGCCTCCCTGTCACAGGCCGCTATGGGTGCACAGGGTGATGGCCCCTCGCCGACGACGCGGCATCTCGGGAGCGTTGATAGCGATACACAGGCATCTGGCGTGGCGGCCTCTGGTGCATCCGCCGCAGCTGTGGCTGCATTGTCCTTGGTGGATGACTACCCTGAAAATGAAATCCACGACCGGCAGGAGCTGAAGATGATGTCGATGGCGATTGTGGAGCGGGAACAGCAGAAGGCGCGCAAGCGTCAGATGCAGCAGCGACGCACCAAGGAGGAGGTGGCGTAAGCAAGAGAGGAGAGGCGTCGCGCGTGTGACAGCGAGAAAGGGGGCAGCCGCTCTGCATCTCTACGCGCCATCCTTTCCATCGTCACTTCCCCTCAGCTTTGTGTAGAAGTGCCTCCTACAGGATCACCAAAACACGCAGCGACGCCCACACATCCAGCAGCTCCCTGAAGGCACTACTCCCGATCCCCCCCCTCCTCCCTCTTCATGCCAGCCTCTCCAAGCCCCCCTCTCCTCTCTCAGCAAATCATCTTTAGCTTCGTGAGGGACGTCGTGTCGAGACGAAAGGAAAAGTAACGGAGAAAGGGGAGGAAAGCGCCGCGCGGGCAGCCTTAACGCTGCACACACACACACACACACACACACACCACACGTACATGGATGTACATGTACATGTGGTGTGTGTGTGTGTGTGTGTGTGGTGTGCGTGTGTGCTCCCCTGTGTGTTGTACCGAGTGGGTCTATCTGAGCGAGACGCCCCCACTTTCTCTCTCTAAGCCCCCGCCCTCCCGCCTGATTCTCTGTCAATGTGGCTCGCTCCCGTCCCTTCTCGTGTTTGAGGTCGTGTTGTCGCTTGGCTCAGTTTACTTGCTTTCCTTTCCTCACTTATGTATGTACGTGGGTGTGGTTCTTTCCGCCGCCACATCTTCTTTCTGTGGTGGTGACGCCACTCGCACACTCGCGCGCGCGCTCTCCATGTGTCAGAGCCCCTCGTCCCCCTCCCCCTCCCCCCCCGCCGCTGCCTCCGGTGTTAGCGATTGTGTGCGTAGCTCTCATACCCACCCCCACACCCCTTCATCTCCTCTGTGCAGTAGCCCCTTTCCCTCCACTCACCACCATTACCCTTTCGTTTTTCCGTTACCGATGATGTCCCCCACCCCCCCTCACGCCACTGCGCTCAGTCGCTCACAACAGCCAACGTCATGACTGCCTCCTCGAGCGCCTGCGTTTGGTGAGCCACAGGCATTCCAACGACGATACGCCTTCCTTGCGCTCTCCACGTGGGGCCGAGAAGAACGATGAATTGTTGTGTCTTGACGGGGCGCCGAGGCTGCTGCCAGTCGACTCACCGGCACGCATACGCGACAATACCCCCATTGATGGTGCTTGGGGAGCTGCGTCATGTCCTTCGTCATCTTTCTCTCTCTCTCTCTGCTGACGGAAGTGTCGAGGGTTTCTCTTGGTGTCTCTGGAGTCTGCCGATAGTGGCGTCGGTGCTCATGGACAAGCACAGACAACAGGGCTCTGTGTGGCTCTACCCCTCCCCCTCACGCGCCCTCTCTCCCCTACGCCTTCTCCACAGCCTCTTTGGGAGGTGCACACACGTTCGTACCGAACACACTCGTCTACACTCACTCACGCACACTCCTCTATAGGAGCCGGTGTGCTTCTTACCAGCGTGCGGTCATCCTTTCCCCAGATCCCTTGCTCGGCCGCCCTTCCCCTTCCCCCACCCCCTCCTGCTGATGGATCCCTCGCGCTCTTCTCTCCTCTTCGCGGTTTCGCTCTCGATCTAAAACGACGCAGCGCCGTGTAGTGCGGCCAACTACAAACATCACCACCGTTGCCACAACTGGCCTGTTTGGTGGGCCGGTTTGCTTCGGTGTGTGTTCTCTCTGGCGTTGGTTTCGCTAGTGCTGGCACCTCAGCAGCTTCATCGCTGCCTGGGCAGCGCACGCGCATGCGTGCGTCCGCGGAAAGGACGGGTACGGAGGCTGCGGCTTCTGACACATCGACACCCACGTCGTTATCACCACCCACGGCTGCTACACACAACGATAATGCCGTTCCCACGCAACACCAATGGCAACAGCAACAGCAGCAGCGCCACCTCCTCCGCTGCTTCGCGTTGGCAGACCTCCTTGACGTATCCCCGACAGTGAGTCAACAGCTGGTGACCGCCGCGACAACGCCGTCTAGCTGGCTGGACCACACACTCAACACTCCGCGCGCCAGCTTCCAGGGCTCCAGTGAGAGCGACTCCACGATGCAGGCGTATCACCTGGAGCACCTCCTCGTGGCTGCCGTGCTGAAGCGGCTTTTTGATAGCGACTGCGGCTCCGCCACGAGTGTCACGAACGTTAGTAGCGAAGAGGCAGTGCAGCCGTCAGCCCCTTCGGTCTTGACGCTGGCACAGCAGCCCGCACGAAAGCGACCGATCTCATCCCTGACAGCGCACCCGTGGACGCCAGCACCGTCTGAGTCGGGAAGTTCCTGTACCTCTCCGCAACGAGCAGATGGCGAGCTGCAGCTGCTGCTGCCGGCGGTGTTGTACTCCCCACAGGGAGTGGCCCGCGTGGACGCTTTGCATGCCTCTTTCCTTCCGCTTCTACTTGTCGCGCTACTGCAGCACGTGAGTGGGGAGTGCAGCGACGGGGGCGATAGTCACGTCACAGGCCTCTCGACGTCGACGCGAAGGGACAACGCCAGTTCCGTCAAGACTAATACATCTGCGGCAGTATTATCGCTGGGGCAGCAGCGATGCTGTCGTGCCGCACTTCAGCGGTTGTTGTCACTGTACGTACCTCTATTCCTGCAGCGACGGCGTGCTACCTGTGCTGCGGTGAGCGCCATTGTGGAATCACTACAGGAGTGCTCGTGTGGTCGTCGTGTTGACGCCGAGGGCACTGCCGAGGTGGAAGAAGGCCAAACGCGCATTCAACGGCCAGTCATCACTATCTGTGCTGCAGTGAGGTCAAGCAGTGGCTGCGCGCGACTCGTCTCTTGTCGGTTACGCTTGTGGCGTCTCTCTCCCACGCGAGTCGACGGACCGGTACTGCGACAGCAGCAGCACCGTCGCCGCCGTCAGATGCTGCTCTGGTGGACGAGGACGACTTGATGGAAGCACGGTGGACGCTGGAGATAGCCGGGGTGTGGATGAGTGCGACAGGTATACCCCTCCAAGGCGGCACCTCAGTGGCGGATGGGCGACGTTCGTCAGACCTCTGTGGCAGAAAGAACTGTGGAAGGGAGCTGGTATGAACGCCTCGAGTAACCCCGAGCACCTGGAGCCCGATGGTGGCATCCATGCAAGTGCTGCGGCTTCACCGCATCAAGAAGACCGCGCGCCGTTCACCATCGCCACCGCGGAGGTGATCGCGCTTGCGGAAATCATGTGCACCATAGGCGAGGAGACATGCAGCGACACCTGTCCCCACGACACTCTGTCACCACAGCAGCCCGAGGGCAGCCGCGTTGGTGACCAGAGCCAATCGGTACCATCGTGCTTCACCTGTGGTAGTAGTCGTACAGTGGAAGTGCTACGCGATGTGACCAGTTTCTTCCTCGGTCGGCGTCGCAACAACAGCTCTCGCGATCCTCTCCGCACCCTTCCGGCTTCCGCAGTGTCGGCAACGGAGCTTCATCATCGCTACGTCCTCCTCCTTAGTGAGCGTCTGGAGGAGGAACAGTGCCAGCAGCATCGCTTGCTCGCCGCAGCCGAGCGCGCCGTTCACCGAGTTCTGCGACAGCAACACCGACAGCATCCCGGGTCCTCTGGCAACCGCCTGGGATGCTCGTGGCTCTGTGCAGCGTGACCTCCTATCAGCTGCGCACTCAGCTGCACCGACGCGAGCAGCGCACGGCTGAGCTCTGCACCTCGACGTCAGCGACTGCGATGGCGACCATGTTGGCGGTACCGCACACAAATGCGGTCTCGTTTCCTCCCTCTGGCAATGTGGCCGCCGACGACAAGAGCCCTATCAGCAACAGTGAAGCTGACGAAAATTCTCAAAACTATCGACAGCCGCCTAGTGATGCTCCCCCTGCCGCTACTGCAACGAAACCCGCGCAGCTAGGCGAAACGCTTTGGTCTGAGGATGACGAGGACAGCGATGATGCTGCAGCCCAGCATGAGAAGGGCCAAGGACGGTGGCGCGCTCATTCCATGAAAGCAGAGACTGCGCTATTCGCGCATGGTGTGCCGCCTCCCTCTCTAGCTAGCCCCGCAACCAGAGCAGCAGCAGCCGATACAGGGATCCCCACGCTGTCACCCCCACCGCCGAGGTCTCCAGTGTCATCTGCACCGTCCCTTGGGCGTGCACCTGCACTTCTTCGCTACACCCCGCGCACAAACAGCTTGCGCCACGTGTCCCACGCTCATAATGCGCCGCCCATCACGCATGCAAGTGAGGGTATGCCAGCGGCGGCTGACAAGGGCACCGAAGATGCTGAGCAATTCATGTGCGGCAACAGCGACTACTACGCGCCTGCTCAGTCAATGGAGCGCCTTTGGGAGCTACCGTCGCGTGTACCGCAGGATTGGACACCAGCGCTGGCCACCCTGATGGCCTGCTGCTCGCTGTGCCTCAGACCATCCTCGGCAGCGACGGCGGCGTCACGACTCGCGGTGCTGCTTGGTAAACCGCTGCTAAGTAGTCACGCGGCAGACGGAGAGTTTTCGTGCAACACTGCTTCTACTGCCATCAGCGGTTTAGCCTCTCCACCGTTGGCAAGGCAAGTTACCACCCGGTCACTGAGCCTTCTTGACTTCGGTTTCAGCAGGCGCCACGAGGCGCCAGCGGCAATGGCAAGCGGTGTAAGTGTGGGCAGCAGCGGGTGCAGTAGAGCATCGCCAACAGTATCGTTGGCGTATCTATGACAGTGGATAGCACCAACGGAGGCGGTGAATCAACCGGTGCAGTGGGGGCGCTGGCGCAGTGGCACCTGAGAGGACTGATCCAGCAGTTGCGCCTCCCAGCAAACGGGCGAGTGCTGCCGAGTGTGCAAGCTGGCACAGAGGGTCGTCAAGGCAGCCGCGCTACGGCACCAAGAACGCACTCTACTACTGCATCATCTTTGCTGACTCCTTTCAGCAGCACCTCCAATCGCGCCTCCGCGTTGTCCAGCTCGGCGGGCGCGGCAGCAGGAGGCACTTCGTGGTTCACTCTATACGACCAGACCACCCGTGCGCTGGATGCGGCGAAGTGCGCAAATCACAGCGACATGATTGGTGTCGCACAGCCATCCTTGCCGTCGGCGGGCGGTGTCCTGCGCCGACTCGACCCCGTGTCCCTCCTCGCCAGTTGCTTCGCCCTGATGCATCTTCTACAGACACAGCCGCACTTCTTCCAGCAGGCGAAGTTGGGCGGACGCACAATGCAGGAGTTGCGTCTCGGCGTGCTGGAGGCTCGCTGGGGCGGCGAGCAGGGGTGCGCAACACAGATGCTGCAGCGCCACGACTCGGCGGCGTGCACTGTAACGGTGTCTGTCAGCAAGGTGTCAGGAGCCCTTGCGGTTGGCACAGCTGGTGGGCACGCTGTTCCGCGCGCCGGTGCAGCTGATGCACTGCACTTTACCCGTGGCCACTCACTGTGGGACTGCGCCATCGCAGCAGCACCGGTCGGGCCGCTGGGAATGGATGCGAGCGATGACGATGGGAACGGTGGTGACGCTGCTGCAGCGGTACCGGCTGCGGCAGTCGATACATACAGCGGTGTGGAGGACCGCTGCGATAAAGCAGCGACGGCCATGTGCAACCTTACCGAGGCACTTCTGGTTGCCGTTTCCTACGTTGGGTGCCGAGCCATTGCAGCGGCGTTGCTGCAGTTCGCAGCACCAGCCTTCGACAGCGCAAAGGTGGTGGACGCGAGTGTCCTCTGTGTCGGGGCTGTGGAATCGCCGCTCCCGCCACTACCTCTCTTTCCTCCCGAGACCTTTGGTGCGACGCTCTGCAAGCAATCACAGGGCTGTTACTGGAGGCGCATCGTGCACACCGAGGCGGCGCCGCCGCCAGTCGTGTTCATTCCTTCGAGGCAGCAGCAGAAAGAGGTAGTGGTCACCACAACAGCATTCGTACCCGCACTGACCGCATCCCGTCACCTCTCGGCTACTCGGCAGGCCGAGCGGGCACGCTGGGATCAACGGCAACCGCGACAGCCGGGGCATTCATGCCAGCCTCCAGCGCATGCACAAGTGCATCAGCGCCACCGCAACCGAGTGAACCTCTGCGAGCATTCAGTGTTGGCGCTGCTCCGACGACGACCTCGTCTCGTGCAGCTCGTCTAGCTAGTGATACCGGACGCGGCTCCTACTCTGCCGCCTCCCCTCCCATCACGACCTCCACCGTACCCCCGTGGCCATCACCGCTGTCCATAGAAGCACAATTTGGGCTCGGTGCCTTCTTCATTGCCCTCGTACGAGCGCTGTTGCAGCTCCACGCGTCGTCGTCAACGACCACGGAGGCGACACTCAACAGGGCTCCGGACAGTCAGAAGCAGCCGCATTGGCCACAGCCGCTCCTGTGCGTTGTCCAGTGCCTCTACGCAGTCGCTAGCATCATTGATGACCTGCTGCACGACTACATCCACGCGCCGCCTGCTGTGCTGTGTGACGTGCTCGGGATTATGTTGACAGGACAGCCGCTGACGCACTCGGCAGGGGTGGGGAAGGAGGCGCGTGTAGCAGAGCCGCTGCCGCTGCACGCCAGCGCCACGCGTACAGCATGGGAGGCACTGCGCTTGACGCCTTTCTGGGACGATGTCTTGCTAGGTTCCGTGGAATATGCAAGTCGCGCGTGGGTGTGCCCTGAGGAGTGCAACACCTCCCTCTCACCAACTCAGCTTACCCGCCCGCCGTGGCAGAGCCTCCTCGGATACATCCCATGTTCCCGAGACCCTCTTTCCACATCATGGCTGCCAGCAGCTTTTCGTGGGTCATCACGCTCTAGCACCAGTTGGACACTGCTTGCCCTGCTGGCAAAAGAGGACGATCTCTTGTTGGAGAGCATAACGACAACAGCAGCTGTGAAACCTCTGCGCGCAGCTGCGGCCGTGACAGACGGCGACGACGTCCATGAAATGCCGACGACGGATGCAAACGCGGCGGACGAAATTCGCCAGCTGAGTATTTCCCTTGTGTCCTCCACACGGTATGCAGGGTGGATGAAAGCGCTGTGCGAAGCATGGCAAGCGTGACTGAGAAAATGGCAGGCGATCGCTTCTACTCTCATTCCCTTCTCACCCTACCCCAGCACTGACTCACCCACTCAGCCCTTCGCATAGCCTTCTCTGCGAAGCTCCGCACCTACGCCCAGGCATATGGGGTCTCACCTTGGACGAGAACATAGACCGAACGTATTGGGGACTCTGACGCCTCAGGGACTAAACTGCCAAAACGGAAAGCGCAACAGCAGCGACGCGTACGCGCCGCTGCATCCGCCGCACAGCAGAGCGAGGCGAAAAGCTGCGGAGAAGGGAGAAAACAAGCCTGGCGGAGAACTGCGTGCGTGAGGAGGGTTTTGCGCTTCTTCCTCGTTCAATCCTCATCCGGCCTCTTACACAGGCGCCTGCACTTCACGAGGAACGACTCTTGACTCCTTTGCTCTTCGGATGTTCTGCTGGTTTGTGCGTGAAAGGCGGGAAAAAAATGCAAAACGGAGCTGCTCGCCCCCCTCCCCCTCCCACTCTGACACGCTTCACTGACTCACCCTCGCCCGTGTTAATGCCGCCGCCTCTTGCATCTACCCACCCACCCCATCCCCCAGTCATCTCTGCATCTCCGCTCTTCTTTCGATCTCTCTCTCTCTCTGCCTGTCTCCACTTGACCATCTCCACCCCCCCTGCCCTTCCTCCCTCATCCTCCGCGCACACACACGCCATGCACGCACAGGTGCACCACCCCCCACCCACCCTGTGTCAACCAGGGCAGCTTTTTCTCTCTCGAAGCTCTATTTGAGGGCTGACCTCACGGAGGTGAGGAGAGGAGCTCAGCCGGCGCAGTTGGCGGCAGCGTCGTGTTTCCCTCTTTCCGCGCGTGTGCGCTTACGTCTGTCTGGAGGGAGAGGCCGGGGAGCAGTTTGGACGCTGTCGACCCAAGGGCCACATGTCCTTCGCATCGTCCCACACCTCTCCCTCCACTACCGCCTCGCCTGAGGTGCTCCCACTGCCTATAAGGCTGAAGCTCAGCAATTGCGCGATGACCCGCATAAGGTCACTCCCAGTGACATGGAGGGCTGTCGCAGCAGCACCAGGGGAGACACAGGTGCTGCTGCGAGAGGCGTGTTCGGTGAAGCTTTGGAAGGCAAGTACCTTCTCTTGATCAGAAAAAACAAGGACCTCACAGTGCAGCTTGGCACCGTGCAGCAACAGCTAGCCGCCGCACAGAAGGCGCTGCAGGCAGAGCAGGAGAAGACGCAGCGACTGGTCTCCGCCGTCACAGTCTCCTCGCTTGGCACTCGAGGAGTAAAGTCCAGCTCAAAGTTGCCGGCAGGAGAGACTGGTCTGGACGACGGCAGCAGCAGCAATAGTGGCAACAAGTCCAACGGTGGAAGTGGTGGGGGGGTAGCGGCAGCATCGTCCACTGCTGTCGCGCGCGTGTACGATCAGCTGCACCAGAAGGAGCTCGCCATGGCTGAGGTTCAGCGGGAGAACGCCACTCTGCGCTCCCTCATTCAACGCGAAGTCGGACTACGTGATGACACAAGGGAAGTGGACGACCTCTTACACCGTGCGGCTGCCGCCTCTAGCAGCGGTGGGCCAACGCCAGCAGGTGTCGGTTGTAAGTCGCCCTCCGGCACGGACGCGGGTGGCTGGCGCGGTCGTGCGGAGGAGATTGTCCTCCTGAAATGTAAGCTCAAGGATGTACAACGGGAGTTGAAGATGGTCATGGCGCAGAGCGGCAGTGGTCGCGGCGAGGATGGCGTGGATACACTGATGGACCCGCTCTCGCTGCCTGCTTCCGTCCGCACTTTCCTAGGCGTGGATGCTGACCCCGCGACTGAGGCCCGATCGATCGCAACCACCACCACCTCACAGGTGCGTCGGCCACGCCGCGACGTCGACGACTACGCGCGCGATAGGCTAAGCGCTATGCAACACCAGCGGGCGGCGCAGCAGCGCGAGCTCAGCGCTAACCTTGCGCAGCAACAGCACCAACTTAACGAAGAGCGAATGAAATCGTCCGCCCTGCAGGCGCGGGTGAAGACAATGAAGTCGGAACTTCATACTCTGCGCAGCTATGTGGACACAATTCTAGAGAAGAGCAGCACCGATGATGAGCTCGTTGCGGCGTACAAGACAGAGTTGCAGCGCGCCAACGAGGAAACACGCCACTGGCGACGGGCAGCTGAGGAGGCTCTGAAAGGGGCAAGCCGCGGCTGCAACAGTGATGACGAGACGAGTACTGCCTTTACCGTCAAAGGTATGCGCAGTGGACTCAACAACGCAGTAGCAGCAGCGACGCGGACGGCATCCTATCGACAGGCCACCAAGATAAAACGACTGTCAGTGCCGGTTCTGGGGAGGAGGGAAAGGCGTGCGCTGCGCCACTGCCATTGTGGCCGTCTCAGTCGCCGAAGTCCTTCTCGCGGTCTTTGTACGAGTGGGTGTGCCAGGCATGTGACGAGGTACCGCAGGAAGTGGAGCCGAAGAGCACCCAGCCGGCAGTGGAGGCCTCCGCGAAGCAGCTGGCATCGGTGCTGCGGCACGCCTATCAACATGTTGTGCTGGTCGAGCGGAGCACTGTAGCAGCCGCCGACAAGGCGCTGGCTGTACCAACGAGCACTAGCGGTGAGAGCATCTTACACAGGGAGAACACGGCGTTGAAGAGGCGCGTTTGTGCGCTGTCGGATCTGATGGAGAAGGAGTTGCAGGCGCAGCGTGTTTTGTGGGCTATCGCCAACGCAGACGCAACACCGTCGACAACGTCGTAAGAAGGGGTGCCGCGAATGAGGTGATGCACAGGTCTCCTCCTCCCTCTCGCTCTGACAGCAGTCGTCTGTGCGCTGCTCTCTTCCCTTTTCAATATCACACGCTGCCGGCTGCCACAACGGCCATGGCTTGATGTTGGTGTTAGTGATGTGCTTTATGGATCTGTGGCTGGTGCTCCCGTGTGTCCTCGGCTCACAGCTCTCTGTTTCAGACTGTTTCTCCTTGCCTGCTCCTCTCCCTGCTGGTGCGGTGGAGCCCCCAGCACCGTCATGCCAGCAGCATCGACTTCACGCCAAGTGGGTCGCTCGCCATGACGATGAAGAGGACAGGCAGGAGAAACACAAAACAAGCGAGAGACGGCGGAAGGTGCGTGCTGCTTTCTTACTTGCACGTTGCGGCAATGAATGACCATGGCGCCGCAACAACGACATAGCGCACGCCTCAGTCGGCCTCCTCTGACGGTGACCACTTCTCCTCTATAGATTTCTCGCTCAGTCGCCAAGCTACTCTTCAACGCTTCCTCACTCTTCTTCCGTTCTCCTTCTCCCTCCCTCCCTCCCCCTTCGCCCTTCGCTCTGCCTGCCCGTTCTTCATCCATGCGCGCCACACCTGCTCTCACCGGCACCATCTCTACCGCCCTATATCCATTAACCCCTCCACTGACCGTTTCCGTCGGACCCGCAAGGGATGATTACAAGACCGCAACCAGTCACCTCCCTGTTGCTTCCCGAGGCGGCTGCTGCTTCCACGGCTTTTACTAGCCCACAGCTCATTATACACCAAAGCCCACATACACATCGGTCAAGTGAAAAGGCAGCCGCTCGCAGCACGAAAAGTGGCCCTCTGACCACTACGCTGCCAAGAGCCGATACCGTCTTCGTCCCCGTCCGTCTTCTCTTCAAAGTTAACGGACGTGCTTTTGTCTGCGTCTTGGTCGCGTGTTGGTGAAAGTGCCGTATATACCTCTCTCTGTCTCTCTTTCCCTCGCGCCTGTGGGAGCCCTAGCGCATCTTTGTGTGAGTGTGAGTGTAAGTGTCTATATCTTGCCTTTCTCTGCTCCTTAGCTTCTTCTTATTCTCACTGATAATACTCATCTTCACCCACACTACTTCAATATCTCACCCTCCGCCCTCTCCCTCTCTCTCTCTCTCTCTTGAATTTTGGCCAGCATTCTCTATCGCCGCGTGCACCTCTGCGCCCCTGTATGCTCTTATCCTTCCTCTCTCCTTGTCAGTACGCGTCTTCTTTCTTCCTCGTTTGTTTTCATTGTTCATCCTCCTATACCCCTCCTCCTCGCGCGCGTTTGTGTGAGTGCCCATTTCAGACCTCCGCCCCTCCTCTTATCTTCCGCTTTGAGTGTGTGTGTGTGTGTGTGTAGAGCTGCATGGCAGCGCACGCATCGACTCTTCGAATTCTCCCCGACTTCTTCCCCTCCCCCCTCCCTCCCTCTCTCTCTCTGTCTGTCTGTCTGTCTGTCTGTTTGCCTCTCTCTCTCTCCTGCTCATCTTATACTCTCTCTCTGTACACACCGTCTTCCTCCTTCCCTCCCTCCCTCTGCTCACCTCCACTCCCCCCCCTCCACCTCCTCGTGCTTCGGCTCTTGCATGTGAAGGTGGGCTCGGCCTGATACCCCTCGCTTTTCCTGCGCTACGTGCTGGCCGTTTCACGACTAACACGCGAGTAGAGAGAGAGAGACACGGAGAAGTAAGATATACACCACGCAGTGTGAGGACTCAATCAATCGCGATGACTTCTTCCACTTCCGCGGCACGACCAGTTCCGATGCGACTTGGGCCACTCCTTCTAGGAGTCCTCTCACTCCTCACGTCGGCGGCCCTCACCTGGGCCGCCGACGTGTCGTTCCAGACTGACCCACATGCCTTGCTGGAATGCTCAGCCTACGCCGACTATTTCCCCTACATGATAACCACCACGGACTGCCCTGTCAGGGATCTCTGCATTACGCGCAAGCGATGCTGCACGAACCGGAATGAGACGAACCTCCGCAAGTGCCTGGACATAACTTCCTTTTCGTGTGGCACCGAGGCCATGTGCGCCAACTACTCGGAGGGGTTCTCTGGAAGAAGCTCCAGTACGAACCCGTGGTACCCAGAGACGCAGGACGGTGGTGCGTCACTGATGTGCTGTCAGGCAGGGTCAACCACAACAGAACCCCCTGCCGTCCCGCCCCTCGACAGCTCGAGCCTGGAGGAAGTGAGTCATGACACTGACTTGCAGCCGGCATCAATGTGCGACTATACGACCTCGACAGCGTGCACGGTATTGTCGATGTTCACACCCCTTGTCCGCGCCTTCTGCCAGAACCCCAACCTGAGCATGTACACTGATGCATACATTAACGAAAACCTGCCGCGCATGTGCTGCCTGTACACCGCTGCTCCCCACAACGGCAACAGTAACGAGACCGTGACCGCAGGCAAGTTAGCCTGCGGCTCGAACTTACTGGACCTACCTCTCACAGGCGAGTACCACTGCATGCTTGACCTGCGCGGCGCCGCTAAGGTTTGCTGCAACGGGCGTATTGACGATCATCTAAGCAGCAGTGACGACACTAGCGCACTGCACCGTCTGGCCAGAGCCGCGTCTTTACGTACATAAGCCACGAATGCCTCTTTAACCCCGATACGAGCGGAAACAGCGCCCCTTCGCTGGCTATGTCGGTGACGCAGCTGCTGACGGTGGCGGTGCTGTCGGTGATGACTGTATACCTCTGCACGTAGGCGGAGAACGCGCCTCAGTGGGCGTGGTATCCCAGGGACCCATACACACCTTCACTCTCTGTGAAGGGGGGATCAAGCAGTCCCCTCCTGCCCCCTATCCCTGCCAATACTGAACCGCCCCTCCAGCGCTAACAAGATCAAGCGCCTGCGACGTGGGGAGTTCAGAGCAATATACCGCTGCTGATGCCGGCGGTCAGGACCTGGTCGGCACTGTGTCAGAGCGAGCAGCGACAGTGAACCCGTTTGTGCCACCCATGCGATGGGTGATGCATCAGCGCGGCTCCTACGCACCTCAACCGACCCCCGCTGGCCACTGGTGTGGGAACGTGGGCCACCCCGAGGGGAATGCACCAGGTGGTGGCCGGCACAGGGGGAGCAGCTGTGAGGCGACCTGCGGGGCGGGGGGTGGGCAGGACTTGAGGCAGAGGCGATGGGGTCTGTGGCAGAGTGAGGAGGTTGACTCCCTGTGTTGTGTGTGTGTGCGTGCGTGTGAGAAGATAAAGGAGCGTCTGCGTCTGTGTCTCCGTGTATGGTAAGGGCGAGGGAACCCAATTGGCCCTCTCCCTCTCTGACGCCATGCCCCACCCCCCCCCTCTCACCACCACCACCACCACCAGAGCGTCCTTGTCTTCCCCTTTCTCAGTCCCAGCTGCAGCTGTATGGTGCGTTATACACTGTGCTACTGTGCTCTCGGTCAGCTCAGGTCAGCTGAGCTGTTGAACGCGGACGATACTTTGGGAGCAGAGAGAAGAGGCAGCGTGTACGAGTGGTGCAGCTCTGCTGCTGTGTGGGCCTGTGCTCGACAGCGGGGAGAGATGGAGTAACAGAGATACGAATGCGTTGTTCTTTCAAAGAAGAAGGGAGCTACACAATGCACGCCCCCCCCCTTCCCTCCTCCTTGCCCAATAAGCACCACGCCTAAGGAATGCCAACGCGCTTGCGGCACTCGTACATGGTAGCAGTGTGCAGGAGACAGCAGGCGTACCACAAGAATAAGAGCCACCAGTCCACCCCCTCTTCCTCTCTCTCTCTCTCTCTCGGACGTGTGTGGCTCATCTCCCGCCCTCTCTCCTTTGTGGCCGATAGCCTCACGTTGGTGTGTGGAGACGGTCGTGCTTTGTACCCCTCAGCAGGAAACGAAGCTGAAAGAGGAAGTGAGAAATAGCTGCTGTGGACACGTCGTCCCTGTGTGTCTCTGCCTGTGCCTGCGCCCCTGGAGACACACCTGCCTCTCTTTCTGTTGTCTCTCCTCGTCTCCACGCCACCCCCCCCATCACACTCCACCTCTCCTGCCTCACTCATACTCCCTAGCATCCACAAATTCTTTCCTCGCTCTCTCTCTCTCTCTTCCCTCTGTGCTTTGGAAAGAGACGAGACGGAGGAGGTCTGCCCGCTCGCGTGCGTGTAGTTCCTGGTGAATTTGTAAGGGCTGAACCGCCCAATTAGTAAAGCACCACGCGGGACCGCACGTTTGCACGCGCTCAAAATGGCCATGCAGTCGATGCGTCATCGCCTCTGCGACATCTTAACCTCGACCGTGTCGCCTTAATTCTCACGGCACTCCTCACGGCCGCCTCAACGATTTTTCGAGACCTGGTGCTGCATCCACGGCCCGTCGTCTCGAACGTGCGTGTGACAAGCACCACCCCACTGTACCACGTGCGCAGGCCGACACTGCTGTCTCCGGAAGTGCCGGACGCATCTACCTACTACCGCCCCGGCAGCGGCAGCGATGACACAGGACCTCGGAAAAGCAACTTCCATCAAACATTGTGATCGTGGACACGGCGGATCGCCCTGAGGACAGCGAGGAAGATCGAAAGCGCAAGGCGTGGCAGCGTCATCGCGTGCCGCAAGGCTTCAAACTCGGCATTCGTACGATCGATCGTGTTGTGTTGTACCTCTCGGGCTCAGTGGACTTCTCCCCCTGCTGGGACTGGAACACAAAGGCCATCTACGCATCCTTTGTTGCGCGTTTCTCATCAAAGACGGCGTCTCAGAACGACGTCGTCTTGCTCGATGCGGTGCTGCGCCCGGTCTCGCTGTCGGCGCCGTTGGCGCGGTTAGCAGAGCTGCGTCGCCAAGAGCGGAGTGCTGTGCTGCCGGGAAGCGGCAGCGAGCGAACGACGGCGGCAGCCGGGGCCCCAGCCGTCGCGATGCAGCTGTTGACGGACGCAGAGCGGCAGCAGCTCGCTTCTTTTGAGGAGACGCTCCGCAGTCACGACCACGATCACCCCTCCCTTCACATTGACCACATCGACAAGCGACTCGTGTTGAATGAATCCTTCAAGTACTATGTGGACGCCTTTGACGATATTTCTCTCGGTGGCAACACGTGGAGGTGGTGCTGCGCTACCAGGTAATGAGCTACTCCGGCTGGGCACCCGTGCGAGAGGATGCACTTGGGCACCAAGTGAAGATAAGAATGCCAGAAAGTGCGCTGCAGTGGAAATCGCAGGAGCGGTGGTGAGAGAAGGCCGAGGTGCTCGTGACTGCATAGCTGTTGTGTGGATGGGTGAGACATGGGCGCTGAGACGGGCGCCAAAAGCGCCTGTGATGCGTTTGAGCCATACGTACCGCTGTCATCTTGGCCATCATTACGTGTTGCTTTTGCCTGTGCAGGTATGCGTGGGGAGGGGGGGGGTGTAAAGGACAGCCGTGCGAGGTGCGAGTGTATCGCCCTAAATGGTCCATACATTTCCAAGCGAGGATCAGACAAGGCGGCGCATGGACGATTACGTTCGCATGAAAGGAAGTGGACGACGATGCGGCAGGGGCGAATCCGAGTGAGGACTGGGTGAGGGGGGCCTATGTTGAGCGCAGCTGAGTGGGACTGCGGTGCCCCACCCCTCCCCCCTTTCACACGCCAACCCCTTCTTCATCCAAACGGTTACGCCGCACAGCCTGGCGTCTGACGAGGCCCCGCCGCCACCCCCCCCCTTCCCACCACCGCCGGCGCTGAAAGAGTGGAAGGGGGGCGGAAAGGAAGGCCCCCCCACCCCACAACGCAGCGTAAGCGCACCCGCCGCGGTGCACAAACTCATCACGGCCCGTGTCTGTCGAGCGGCATGTGATGCGTGCCTGTGCTCTCTCCCACAAAAGAGAGGTCGGTGCTCTGCTTATCGAGTGTCCCAGAGATGTTACTCCCGTCGCCGTAAGTGAGTCGCGGTCTGCCCCCGACCAGAAGTCCACTTTGAAGGGAGGACGGAAAGCCGCGAGCTTCGCGATGGCACCGCGGTATTGGTCCGCCCAAGTGTGCGTGTGTGCCGAAGAAGCGCGTGCGTCTATCAGGTGCGCCAGCAATGTGCATCACACTCTGCTCATCCCATTCACCCTCCTCTCTCTACCCAATCGAGCACCTCTTCATCTCAGCGTAGGCCGTATAAGTTTCCCCAACCTGTGTTCCTCTCTATGTGGGGAGGGGGGATGCCTCACTCGTGATGGCGGCGGCACTCCCCTCCCCCTTACTACTACACCTCTCACTCTCTTCCTGTAGAATGGTACGTGCGCGTGGGCCGAGTGACTGTGCTTCTGCAATGCATATGTTCAGTTCTCTTATCTATCTTCTTCACTACCGCCTCCTTCTGCCTCTCCTCACGCTGGCCCCTCTAAAGCAACAAGGCCCTGTCCACACCATCGCAGCCCCCTCCCCACCCCGGACACGTACACCCAGAAGTCATAGATACCGCAATCCAGGTGAAAGTTGCGCTTCCGGCACATTCCTTTCTCTCTCTCCACCTACGCAGCGTCGAACTCCCGTGCCGCACATCCATACACCCCCACCTACGCGAACGATGCCTCTCAAGAAGAACGCGTTGATGTACTCCATCGATCCGGAGCTGTACGCTCGCTCGCATGCACCGGCCACTACAATCGCAATGGGGATGAAGAGCTCTCAAGCCTCCTCGCTCTGCTGGGCCAATCAGGTGCGGCGCGAAGAGGAGATTCGCGAAATGTGGGGTGCGACGTACGACCCACAGCGCAACCGAGAAAAAAAGGCCCTTCAAGCGGTACAGCAGACCCGCGCCCGTGATGCGGCGCGGCATGAGGCCTATGTGAGCCCTGAAAACAATCCAGCACTCTGTAGTATCCTGTGCAAGAGACCTCCTCCATCCTCTGTGTGCGACTCGGGAGTGGCAACGGCATCATCCTCGCCTCCCCAGCACACCACCTCCACGGCAGCACCGGAAGAGACAGCGAAGGATACCGGTAACTCAAGCAACAGCCCCTTTGCTCGCTACGCGCGCTCTACCACACACGAATACCTTCAGGCTCGCTGCAGAAACCACACGTTGCAGCAGCGCTACCCGAGCGGACCGGCCACCGCCGCACAGGCTGTGGGGTGGGCTGTCGGCGCTACCGGCGGAACGTCGGTGTCGTCATCAGAGGCTTCATTTTCGCCGCACCCCCGGGTGCGCCGTCGCCAGATGGGCACCTATCGCAAGCCTGAAGACGACGAACACGCGTTGCTCTTCGGCTACGACTATGCACCGAAGTAGGCATCACGGGCAGCGAAGTGCACCGCACGGGTCTCTCCCTTGATTCTCAAACTCGTGAGTAGCTACTTCGCTGGCTCTCACGATGTTGGCGGAACCCTGCGGAAGTGTACATGTATGCAGGTGTACAGCACCGGCCCAGCAGAGCTCCACCGAGCCGCCTCGCTCTTGTACCTTCTCTGTCTCTTCAGGCCCGTTTCAGCTTTTTCCTTTCGCGAACTTCTCTCTCTCTCTCTCTTGCGCGCCTCCCCCTCCCCTTCTGTCCACCTCTCTGGAGGTGTGTGGATATCTCTGTGCCTGTCGCCGCTTGTGAACATGTGCACGGCCGCTTCTCGCGCGATGTTTCATTAGCCCCTTCACCTGTCTTTCTCCTCTCCCTCTCGCCCTCCCTCGCTCATCTCTTCTGTTTTCAGATGCTGCGATCTCTCTCTCTCTCATGTGTGTGCATGTGAGAGAGCCACTTGTGCCATCAACACCACCACCACTACCGCCTTTCTCTTATAGGTCCCTTTCACGGCTACTCGTTGCCACTGTTGCACGTTGGTGTGTAAGTTCCTCAGCGGACCATCCTCCTCGTCCTCTGCGCTATCGCATTCAACGGCTCTGCCTGTCTGTCTCTCTCTCTCCATGTCGAACCCGGGCACCCGCTCGATCAGCCCCCCTCCCCTCCCGGTACAGCGGGACGGTGTGGGACTCGGATAGAACATGCTAGTTCGTCCGCACTCTCTGTTCTCCCCCCCCCTTCCCTCCCTCTCGGGACTCAGAGCCCTTTCACAAGACGGCGGCAAATACACACTCACTCAGCACACACACACACTCTCTCTCAGTCTGGTTTCACAGGAGAACGCGGGCGCACACGCTTCTACGTGAGCAGGAGGAGTGCATATTCATAGACGTCCCTCGCAGCAGCCAGCCGAGTCACATTTCGTTCTTGCGAGTGGGCTCCCCAACCGCCGCATGCGCCAGCGGCTGTTCTCCTCGTCCCTTCATAGACTCGGGACATCCGCAGTAACCGCTGCCAAGAGAGCACCATCCCCCTCCCTCTGCCCAGTACACCAACGGACACCAGTGTGAGGCAAACATGTGTGCGTGTGCAGGCGTGTGAGTCCCAGTAGTTCCTCATGCTCAGGTCTCCGAAGAGAGGTGGCGTGCGCAGGAAAGCCTGCCAACGCCGCATCTGGGGTGGCAGCAGGTCTTACCCTCGTGGACCCACGACCGACCCCCGCAGCAGCAGCTCTCGAAGGAGCAAGAGGCGCGAGCATCGAGAACGGTAGAGGGCAGCGCACCACCTTCCAACGACGGCAACGGTGCTGGGGGAAGAGCGCCACGCCACCGCCGAAGCCGTGTTGGCCGCCACCGACACGCAGGTCTATCTTTTCGGAGTGCCGGCGTTGTGGCATACAGCAGCAGCAGCAGCAGCTCCTCCTCCTCCTCCTCCAGCTCTCGCAGCACCGGTGGCAGCGGCAGCCGCGGCGATGGAGATCATTCTCGGTGTACCGCTCAGTTGGCCTCGCCACAGACGCTCATAGATGCAGGCAAGTTGTTCAAGCTGTCGCCGAACGACAGCCTCACGCATGACCCTGACACCACCTCTGCACGGAAGCCGCAGCAAGCACTGTTGCCTACAACACCCACGACATCCAACTATCAACAGCGGCACACAGACCCAGAAGCAGCCACGGCCGCTTCAACCACGCAGGCGATGCGCACTGCGTCACCAGCCTTTCCCAGCTCGGCGTCGCAGCCCCGCTCCAGTCGTCAGGAGGACTGTAGGACACGCTCAGCGAAGCGCCGCTGGAACACTTCTGGAGTGCATTACGAGAGTGCGCAGGATGATGCTGAACTCAACAAAGATGAGGGCAACAGAAGCCATGGAGGCAGCGCTGCTCACCACACAAGCAGACATGGACGCCAGGCTGCACAATTGCTGCCACAAGACGCAGGCAAAGAGGCGCTTGCTGTGGTGATGGATGGCGCGGCGGCAGAGACTTCGTTCATCCATCGAGAAACGTGTGGAAGTATGAGCTCAGTACTCGGAAGGGACAGCCCACAAGCGCACAGTGTGACGCAGCGAAATGAGAAGAGCGTGCGACATCACCGGCAGCACAACCCCCAGCACTACGTGCCCGCGCATGTCGCCCTCGAGAAAGCGACGCCGCGACGTGCAAATGACCGCGCATGCGACTCCGCAAGGAGCAGCAATGGTAGCGACAGCGTGCTGTCTGACGCGGCTGAGGTGGATTACTCGTGCAGCGGACGGTGGCCGTCGAACGCACCGTCGGTGGCATCCTTGGAGAGCAGGGCCACTTTCAAGGCTTCGCTCGCAGGCGCGGAGTTGCAGCGGCAGCGCGGCGCTGCCCTGCACACCCGTGCCATGCAAGCGGCTTGGACCTCATACCTGCACCGTTGTGGTCACTTGTCCATCCCCGAAAGGTATGACCGCCAGAGAGTCACTTTTCTGCAGGACGCACCGCCACAGATCACATCCGCACACGATGAAATGTCAGTGCAGCAGCGACCGAGACAGACCGCAGCCGCAGAACTCTCGGTAAACAGCAAAGTGCCGGGGCCGTTGACCAATGCACTTGCGCTCGCTAAGGAAGTCCTTCTTCTCCGTTGCTCGCTACTCATGACGTACACACTGCTCGCGGCTGCGACGGTGGAGGGGTGTGGTGATGGTGGCGTCAATGCAATTGCAAAGAGGTCTTGGCAGTACGCGGCACAGCACTACGCGAGGTGGACAACGGCAGCGGAGCAACGGGCGCATTGGCAACGCGGTGGACAAGCAGGCGCGTCTGACGAAAAGCGCACAGAGCATCAACATCCGAATCGGTGCTCCGCCGCGCTGTATCTGCGCGGATCAACTCCGTGGCCGGCGCTGGAGACTCGGTTGGTGGCAGCGGTGCAGGGAGCAGCCGAGGAGCTGCTGCTCAACGAGGCTGCAGCAACCGCACCGCAAAAACTCCCCTCACCGAAGCTACTGCGCGAATCGCCACCCCACGACGTCGACGGACTGCCCTCTGTGTGGTACCCGCCTCATCGAGGCGACGACGGAGATGGCCCGTTGAGCGGAATGCTTTGGGTGTGGTTTAGCGGCGGTGACGACGGCCATGTGAAGGACGATGTAGCAGGCATCTCCCTATCGTCCTCTGATGACAATGACCTAGAGGAGAACGACGGCGGTGGCACGGTGCGACCAAGTCTCAGTGCGGACAGCGCTGCGATGCGGCGTCGGAGGCCTCTGAGGTGGTAACGTCGCTTCGTGGTGTGTGGCGCCGCTGCTTCGTTGTCGCAGACGATAGTGGCGTATGCGTGTACCCCACTGAGTGTGACTACGCTAACTTCGCCACCGAGCGCCTTCTCATATCCGTTCCGTACGCATCGCTCGCCTACCTTGTGCCGGACTTCTCTGCTGCCGCAGTAGCGGCATTCGACAACGTCGGCATGGAGCAAGACGAGAAGGAATGGGGCAGCAGCAACGACCACGCGAGACCCTCGGCTCGCCCAGGACGAGGCAACTACCCACTGCAGCACTGCGGCTCTATGGAAACTGTGCATGTCGCGACGATTGCAGCCGTGACGTCCGAGCTTGCAACAGGCAAGGCGTACACGTACTTCGGCTTTCTGCACTGCCAGCGAGGCGGCGTGGCGCGCCGCGCCGCAGCGACGGCAGAGGCCTTCTCCACAGTGGAGCACGATGCTTTCCATCAAGAGCAAGAAGAAGCGCGCTCTTTTAGCTTTGCCCCTTGGCGCGTGAGTGGCAACAGCGGCAAGAGCTACGCGCACCGGTTACACGCACCGCTGCTGCTGCGCACAGAGCTGCGCGCCACCCGCGCAGAGTGGGTGCATTTCTTCGCCGCCAAGTTCAACCGGCATCTCTACGCTCTGCTCTTCCCAACAGCGTGTGCGGCTATTTCGAAAAAGAAACCGCTTAGATATCGTCCTGGTAATGCAGAGGTGGCGGCGGTGGTGGTGCCAGAGACAGACGCTGATGTCGTTGTGAGCAACAATGTGCAGCAGGAGAAGCATCAACGCCACCGCCACCGCCGTCGCCGCACACGAAACAGCAGCGCCAGCTTAGAGCAGCAACTGCAACAGCACCTCCACAATAGGGCAGTGCCACCATCCTCGTCGCCACATCGTGGTCGTCGCCACCGCCATCATCCCTCCCATCGTCTGTCTCAGGGAGAGGAAGCGCAAGATGAAGTTGGCATTGGTGCCGCCGCCTCCCACCGTCTCTCCAGCTCGTCCTCCTCTTCCACCCAAGTTGAGGACTCGCGTGACTACGATGTGCTCGCGGCGGCAGTGGTGAGGGAGAAGGCACTTGAGCCACTCTCCTTGCAACTGTCAGCGACAGCGGCCGTGCGACATGATCAGCGGCCAGGTGCGAGTGAACCGTGGTGGGAAACGATTGCGGCCTTGCGTCACACCATTGCGCAGCGGGATCAGCGACTGCTGGACCAAGAAAAGGAGATGGCCGACATGGCCAAGACACTGCGGCAGTACGCGCAGCGTGAACACAGTCTCAAAGAAGAGCATGATCGTCTTCAAGCTGCCTTGCGCGACGCAGATGACCGTCTCGCAAACCTGATCACAGCGGAGAGAAGCCAACAACCGGAGGTCCAGCGACGGCGTCGGGCGGCGGGCGCGAGGGTGCCACGGCAGGACGGATGCACCGTATTGAGTAGCGAAGACGCCATTCATATCAGCCATCCATCCTCCACCCTCTCCACAGAACGCAAGCGACACGCGATTTGCCCTGACGCTTTCGATCAATCTAGAAGTCCACACGCTCTCATCCCAACCTTGCCTGATGCACAGAATCAGCAGCAGCAGCAGCAGCTCGGACTGGAATCACTGCAAGCGCAGCTGGAGGAGCTTCAGCGGCGCTACGTGGCGGACGCTGTGTCGTGGCGAGCTGAGCGGACGGCGCTCGAAGGCCGCTGCCTTGTCTCGGAGGAAAAACTGAAGCATTTGCGCAGCGGTGCCTCCCAGCAACTCCGCTCGCCGACTCACCAGGTGATGCACGATGCGGAGAATCATCTTCACGAGATGTGGAGCGAGAAGAGGGCGTGTGTGGATGCAAAGGCGTCAGGGCTAATGCTGAACAACGAACTCGACACTACAGAAAATAACGACACAGCAGGGGTATACCTTAGCCGAGCCACAAGTGAGCGCAGCCAGAGTGGTGATGCAGCGCCAGCCACCACTGTGTTATCGGCGCCAGACAGTGCCTTTGCCTCTCTCCTGCTCACCTTCAAACCCAGCCGCAGCCGTTCTGGTGCGCGTGCCGGGGACTGCGTCGATGGAGCGCTTATTGTCGATGAGGCCAGCGCGCGGCTTCTGTTCAGTGGTCCGACGGCGAACCAGCGCGGACGTCGATGGGAACTGCGGCATCACGGCACGGATGCCTTACTTCGCATTCAACTGGAGTTACTGTCGCGGGTACCGGGAGATGCGCGTGCGGTGGTTAGGTCGACCTCGCGTCGACGCCGTCCAGCTGCCTCTTCCTTTTTCTCGCTGGCGGCAGATCCGCGAGCGTCTTCATCGTCACTACACTCTCCAGCAAGCAACACAACCCCGCGCAGGCCCACCGACTTAGCCGCTAGAGCATCGCTGTCCCCCCCGCCGTCTCGGCAGCCGCATTGGTCGGCCCATGCCTACGATCAGAGGTACTCGCACCACTACTCTCCTCCAGATATCTCCGCAGCTTCAGCATCTTGCTTGGCAAGCTCGACGCAGCTACGTACGCACCTGTCCTCTCTCCTTCGGACGGTGAACGTGGCGCCGCGGCACACACGGGCCTCGTTGCTGCGGCAGGCTGCCATTGGGCAGAAGATCCAGGTGAGGGAAGCGGAGGAAAGGGGAAGCGCCGTCTTATCACAGAGCCGAGAGCGTGTGTTTTAGAGTGAAGGGCTGCACTGGCTCTGGATGTGCTCTGTTCGTGTGTATGCATCAGCACTCGGTGCCTGGATGCTCTCTGCCATCTGCTCTGCATGACCATAACGCAACCACCACCATCGACATCACCACTCGCCCTCTCGCGTGGCAAACGTGTAGCCCACTGCGCAGTACCCCGTCGCGCCCTCCCTCCCCTCTCAGTCTTGTTTCCCTCATTTCGAGGGGGAGAGGCACGAGCGCGATGCACATTAGCCAGTAGACGCTTAAAGGTGTACATCTCCCCTCGTGTCACGTGCGTGTGAGACGGTGGAAAAATCCACGCGGATTTCTCATGTGCACGTGTGTGTGTGTGTGTGTGTGTGTGTGTCCGTTCTCCTGTAATACACTTATTCCCTTCTGTCTCCCTCCCTCACTCTCGGCACTCATAAGCGCAGCTCTTCTCACCATATCGCATCGATCAAGTCAAGCGTACGCGTACCCGCCACTCAAACACACGTCTCCCTCCCCTATTCCTCGCTCGATTCACACCCGCACACACACACACACACACACACACACACACACGTACTACCTCTGTTGTGCGCGCCTGCTGCAGTAGGGCTTAAGGAGAGAGGTGTCAGTGTGCGTCCTTGGTAAGACAAGGAGCAGGACGAGGAGGCCTCTGCTGCGGCTGCGTGGGGCTCTCTGCACCCTGACACGTAGCCGCATGTGCGCCGCACAAACCAAAGCACATTGACTTCTCTCTCTTCAGTATTCCCTTTTTATTTAGTTTTCCATTTCTTTTCGTACCGCCACGCGCCCCTCCCCCCCCTGTCTTCACCACCACCACCTTCTCCAGTGCTGATCTCACCCACCCACCACTCCTTCTCTAATAACCCGCCTCCCCCCCTCACACACACACACACATATCGTCCCTCATTGTACGTGCTGTCGGTGTTGTTTGGCTTTCTGGCTACGTCTTCGATTTGGATGTGCAGCTCTTCTCCTCCCGTCCCTCTCTCCCACACGTACGCGCTGACAGGAACCTCTGGTCGAACCTGAGCACGCACGCACACACACACACAATACCTCTGTCCACCTGTCCCTCTCCCTCCCCTCCACTCTGGAGACTGTGCGTGTGCGTGTGTGCGTGTGTGTTTGCTTGCTGACTGTCTTTATCTTACTTCCCCTTTCTCGTTTCGTTATTAGTGCTGTCGTCGCCCTCGATTTCCCTTCTACATTCGAGTCGACGATACCCACCACTACCACCCCCTACCTCTCCCCCTTGATCTCCCTCGTGCTACTGCGGGGTGTTGGTGCTGCTCTTCCTTCGTGGTCTTCAGCCTGTGCCCCTCGCCATTTGCTGCCGTCTCTCTTCGCACTTTCGCTTACTTTCTCTCGAGCTCTCTTATCCAGCAACGAGGCGCGCCCCCTTCCTCCCGCCCGCTGCTCACGTGTGGCGGAAGCTCTACTGGACGTGTTTGCTTCGTTGGTGTTCGTGTGTAGCCCCCTTCCCTCCCTCCCCCTTCTTGCGCCGCTATGTCACTCCTCCGAGCCACTCAGTTCCTGACGGCGGAGGGCAAAGTACAAATTGAGTTAACCAAACCAGCGGGCGTTCTCAGCACGCGGCGTCGCCGGACCAATCCGAGCCACCGCAGCAAAGCAGAAACAAAGGACACCGCGCTCGTCACGTTCCCGACCGAGATGATCCGTGCTCGCTGATCGTGTCGCTGCGCGCATCGCACCCGCAGTTTTTCTATCACCGTGGGCTGCAACACAAGCAACTGTTCTCCTCCAGGTCTGTGGCCTCGCCGCTGCGCGCGTCACCTTCTGGAAGTGCGCCATTGCCGGGGCGAGTGGCAGTCGTGGTAACAACAACATGCATCAACGCGGTCCACTGTCTCTGTGGGGTCTCAAATCTGTCGATCCGGTCATCCAAGACGTGTCACAGGAGGCGTGGAGAAGCTTGGGATTTCTGCCAGTCGCGTCGCCGGCTGTGGAGACGGTGAAGGCAGCAGCGCCACAAGCGCCCTCGTCACTCTTGAGCCAGAGTAGCAATAAGGGCGGCGATGATGATCGCCCGCTGCTGGTGCGCGAAGAGCTGACGGACTGCGTCTTACTCCCTGGGGAGCGGCGCACCTTCTTACTCGAGGTGGATACTCCGTCGGTGCTGGAACGACTCATGGCGCCCGGACCCCGGAAAGAAGCGCAGATGACATCGACTGCTTTATCGCAACCGGAAAACACAACACGACGAGGCTCGTGGCGCCCCCTCTCTTCCCAAGGCTCGGCCACGGCGCACGCCGGCGGCAACGACGACGAGACGAACGCCTCCTTCAGGAGAGCGCGCGGTGTAACGGGTGAGTTTCACCAAGATAGGCACGGCACCTCTGACACGGACGAGTCGAGCTCCGTCCTGCCCCCAACAGCCCGCCGCCCCGGTGGAAAAGCCGCCGTGGCGGCTTCTCGTGATGAGCATCGACGCCAAGGCCCAGACTATCGCGGCAGGAGCCTCCCCCAGAGCCCCAGCGGCAGAAGCAGCAGCAGCGAGAACAGCGGCGGCAGCATGCGCACATTCACCCCCTCAGCCCAGCTGAACCAGAGGCGGCAACTAACACGTCAGCAGACACTACCGTGGGGTCCTGACGACGAGGGTGACCGCAAGGGTGGTGCAGTGGACCAGGCACCACCCGGGAACAGCCGGCACAACCGACGACCAGTCGGGAAGCGAGACACTAGCAACACAGAGGACGACGATGGGCACTCAGCATCACAACAGCCGCTGAGCATCATGCGGGAGAGCATGACCACCCAGGAGTCGCTGGATGCCCGTCTGCCCGCTGCCACCGCTACGGGTGTCCCCAGGTCGGCGCCATCTGGCAGCGCAGCACGCAACTCTCGACTCGGCAGCCGTGACTACACAGTGCCTACCTCAACTAACTCTACAGCACCTAGCCTCCTTTTCCCCTTGAACGCTAACAAGGTGGACTCTGGAAAGCTGAGTGTGTCTCCGTCCGTCGGCACTGCTGGCAATGGTGCCACACCTTCACGCTGCAATGGTGAGGCAGACAAGACTGCCGATCTGGCGTATGGTGACAAGCCCCTTGCGCAGCCCTGGTTCCCGCCCGTCTCGTCGTCACAGCGCCCCACCTTTTACGTTTACTACGCACCGCTCGGGGACGAGGACAAGTGTGTTGATGAGGCACGCCAGTGGCTGCTTAAGGAGCAGCAAGCTTATTATCTTTGGCTGGACAAACTCGTGCGCATTATCGCAGATCTGGAGCGGAGGCGCGAGCAAGGGTGGACACAGACGCGTGATAATGCAGTCCAGTCGCCGCATCAGCCTCTTGGCGCTCGGCGTGTATTGCCGCCCATACTCGGGGAGCTTGTCCGGTGGCGAACCGATGGCGGCGGCGGTGGGACCGCAATCGACATGATGGCTCTGTCTCCCATCACCGCCGCTGCCTTTCAGTACTACTACGGCAGCATTTCCCTAAACGTCGTGCGTCGGCCCCTCTCACAAGTCAGCATTAGCGGTAGCAGTGCCCGTTACTCATGGGTGATCGGCGGCAACAGCAACGACAGGGCTGGCGGCGGCAGGGTCGACAAGGAGGTTGTTGTGGAAATGCCGCCGTCCTTCGCGGCGACGCGGCGCAATTGGGTCAGCAAGAAGGCGCGCAAAATGTTTAAGGGAGAGCGCCAGGGTGCTGGGACGGTCGTACTTCCGCTTCGCGTGCAATCGCAGTCCGCAATGCAGCCGCCACCGAAGCCGTTCACCAGCGACGCGCCCTCCGTCAGTGTGATCTCTGCCACCCAGTCGACCCTCTCCTCCTCCCACGCGTCACAAGAGATGCGCGGCCTTTCAGAGAAGCCTGAGCCGCAGTACGGCAGCAGCGTGACAGATGCGCCGTCGTCGCGGCAGCAGCTGCGGTGGCTTCGTTCTAACAACCCCCTCGCCTCACCACAGCAACACACAATGGAGAACTCCTCCGAACTGGGGGACTATCGTGGCAGCAGCACGCCTATGGGTGGGAGCCAACGCGTCGAGACGGGCGGCATGCGCCCTCACTTCATAGCAGGAAGTGGCCTGGCACTCCTTGAGGACTCGGCGTTAAATCTGCCACCGCCTTCCCGCAACTCGTTGGCAGACGGAACGGTTGCACTGCCACCCAAGAATGACAACACGGGGACGCTGCTGGACTTGAAGCACAGTTTACTCGTCTCTGGAAGCTCCAAGGTGGGTCGCACAGAAACACTTGACCCTGTCACAGCGGAGATGGCAGCGATGCCCTCTCCCACGTCCCGCTGGTCGTCGCTCAGCAGCATCTACCACCAGATGCACCGCAGGTTCTCAGACTCACCGGTGCATCTGCAATCGAGGCTGGAGTCCCTTCCCCCCGCCGGAGGCATGGCCTTCGCGGAGAACCACATCCCGAGCAGCAGCAGTAGCACTGAAGGGGGTGACAACGGTACTACCTCGCAGTATGCAGCGCAGCCAAACTGCAGCAGCTCGTTGCCTCTCTCTAGTGGTGCTCCCGACAACGCCCGCAGTCCCGAAGACTCTGCAAGTGTCGCGGATGCCTCGGATGCCGTGAGCGGCGTGGGACGGTATGGGAACACCAGCAGCAACGGTGGCCGAAAGATGTTCCCGCTGCCCAACCTCCAGGGGGCGGCAACCGATGGTGCTCTTACAACTGCTTTGCCGTCGGGAAGCTTCGGGGCGCAGATATTTCAGTCCCTCTTGGGTTTCGGCGGCAGCCCCAAGCCCAACACAGGTGAGGAGGGCAACGCGCCTTCGCGCACGCGTGACATTTCCTCTGCGCCGCCACAGACGCTGGTGTATCGCCGTAGCAGCTCCGGTGCTGTGAGCACCGGCAGCTTCTTGACGCGTCGCCAGGAGCGACTGAGCCGGATTGCTGACCAGTCGATGATGGCTGGTAGTCAGGTGAAGATTGTGATGCAGCAGCTAACGGCGACCGCGGCTGACCTCGTGCAACAGCACGGTCCACCTGCCATGAACGGAGTCATGAGCCTTATGACCTTCCTCAAGGACATCGTCTTCACCCCTGAGAACGTGAATGCGATGCAGGTAGTGGTGACGCCGATGCTGGTGGGCTGCGCCTTCCTTGTGATTGCCTACCTCCTCCTCTTCAGTGGCGAGGACGGCGGGGACGCCTTCTCGCCAATGGACAGCGGAGGCCTGTTATGAGCAAGGCGAGAGGAACAGAGCGCGTGCGTGTGTGCAAGCGTTGAACGATGCAATTGTGCTGGCGTGAGAAGTGCAACTCGTTTACGCACGAATATGGGCGCTGATGATGATGATGGTGCGGGAGGAAAGGGGGCGAGAATACGCCACCAGCGACGTGCATCTAAGGGGCACGCGTGCACGCAGATGGGTGGGGTGTCGGGTATGTTAGGGCCCTGTTGCCTCCCGCCCCCTCTTCATCTCACTTCGCCACTACTTACCACCACCACCCTCGCTCGCAGCTTTCTCACCCTCCCCCGCCCATCCACCCCGCCATATGCCGTACGACCCTACACACACCCAGGCAGTGCCTCTCTTCTCTCGCTCTCTTGCATCGGCTCCCCACGTCGCTCTTCCCCTTTACCGCCTCACTCGGGCCCCACTCCTTCATGAAGCGCAGCAACTCATTTTTCCCCGTTTACTCTCTCACATCGCTTCATCTTTCATCGCCGCCTCTTACCATTGACCTGAGAACGTCTGTATCTGACCGGCTTGCCCTCTTACTTTCCCCTCCTCACCCTCAGGCAGGCAGTCGCACAGAGAGAGGCACGTCGGCGCATACGCCTCTCTACACACGTACACGCGCGCGTGTGCACTGTCCTTGTGGTATCGAGGCATACATGGGAGCTGCATCACACGTTGATGTGTGTTATGTCTGTTTGAGCAGTGGCTGGTCTCTCTCCCTTTCTCCCTCGCCTGCTTGCTTGCTCTTTCCACTCCACACACTTTCAAGCTCCTGGACAGTGGGGTAGCGCGTCGCCCTCCCCTGTCATCAGCTTGACCTGCTTCATTTCCTTCTCTACCCCTCAACTCTCTTCTTCTCTCTTCTCCCAACCCATTCAGTTCCTCCACCTACCCCCCCCCACCCTCGCCGCTTGAAGTCCCCCAACTCTGCACGACGCGTCTGCCCGCAACGACATGAGACAAGGGATGCTGAGAAATTGCCAAAGGAGCACCTCCACAGACACACACGCGCCACGGCTGCCTACTGCTGCCATTCCGCTCCGCCACACCCGTCACTTCCATCCTCAGTAACGGCACAACCCAACAACCAAATAGCAGCGGCTCGGCCCTTTTACTGTTCACTTCTCATCCCCCCTCCCCCTCCCCCTCTCCCTCTCTCCCACCCCCTCTCCCTCTCGCGGTCTCTGTGCCGCTCTACTTGGAACATCCTCACTCTTCTCTCTCCCTCTCTGTGCTTCACACGCATACACTCCTGCCTACGCGCACTCACGAGGCCTGCTCGGTCTCTTCCTTCCTTTCTCTCTCTCTCTCTCTCTCTCTCTCTCTCGGCCTCGATCCAGCTTGCAGCGTCTCGCTCGTTGCTTTGGTGCTTTATTCCTTCGCTGGTTTTCCCTGATTTGGTGTCGACGTGTAAGGCTCTGCGTGCTCAAGCCATCTGGTTGTCTCTCTTTCCCCCATCACCTTCACCCCACCCCACCCCACCACCCTCTCTCTCTCTTACCACAGACATTTTGGCGTCATGATGTCCTCACTTGACGCGTATCGGGAGCTGTACGAGACGGACCTGGCGAACCAGACTCACTGCCGTGGGCTCGAGCAGATCAAGGAAGAGCACAAGGCGGCCAACCGCCATGTGTTCGTGCAGCTTCTTCGCTATCAGGAGGATATCAACACCAAGGGCTCGCTTCCCTTCAAGCCGGACCCTACAGATGAGCAGAGGAAGTCGAAAGGCAGCAGTGCGGCGCCAGTGTACCCGGAGAACTTGACCATTCGCGACCCGCGTCAGCTCAAGCAGATCCTGCCGATTCCCGACATCCACAAGGTGTCAGACTGCGATCTTATCTACCGATTTCTTATTGCCCGGCGCATGGACGTCAGCCTGGCTACAAGTGATATCCTGCACTACATCGGCTTCCGCGAGAAGTACAACCTCGATACGATCTTGTGGGACCGCGAGGTGGCAGCGACCTTTAACGGTCTCGATGGCGAGGAACTGGTGGAGCAGGTGATGGCGGAGATGAAAGACACCACCTCCGCGGCGAAGGTCAAGATCACGCGTCCGCTGCTGAAGGCCGGCTGGGCGGCGTGCTACTGTGGGGTGGACAAGCGTGGTCATGTTATCTACTACCAGCGGCCGAACCCGAAAGAGCTGGCGATGCTTGAAAGACGGTGGCCCTACGTCGAGGGCCACTATGACTGTCGCAGCCCCGACTTCCACTCTGTCACTCCACCCTACAGCAACCTACTCCCACGACTGTACCTGCGAGAACTCGAGAAGGGTCGCCGTATCTCGCGCCTGCTGAATCACAACCAGCAACATATTATCCGGGAAGTCCTGCGTGTGCAAGCCGGAGAGACGCCGACGTCCACAGACACGTTTAGGGACAACGGCGGGGGCGCCACCTGCCTTGTTGATGTCGGTAATGTGAAGGTGTCGCACATCGCTTCCAGTAAATTCAAGAAGGTCTTCAAACTCTTCCGCCTCCTCTCTCTGATGGGGCAGAGCTTCTACCCGGAGAATATGAACCGCATGATCATCATCAACGGCGGATTTGTATTCAACATGCTCTTCAAGCTCGTCCGACCGTGGCTGGACCCGCAGACACAGAAGAAAATCGTTCTGCTCTCCCAGACGAACAAGGCCGCACTAAGCGAGCTCAGTGACAACTTGAACCACGCGTCACCGAGCAGTGCAACGAGCAAGAGCGACGAGAGCGAAGACGACGGGGCGCCGGTGACTGGGACGGAGTCGGAAAAGGCGAAATTTGCACTGCGTGACGCGCTATCTGAGTACATCCATGAGGACTTCATTCCCTCGCGATACGGTGGCCGCCTACCTGTCGTCGACTCACCTCTCTTCTACGGCAGTTGCCCGCCGAAGAGGCTTGCAGAAAACCCGCACTACCCAGCCGCCTGCGAACACTTACGTGCCCGCATCACTCCGGAGCTTCTGCAGGATGAGTTCATCTTTGCCAACGCCAAGGAGGGAAAGGCGATCACTCAGGAAGAGTGGAAGGCGTTCTGCACGATGATGGAAGGCATCCTGCCCCGCAAGCGGTAGAAAAGCCCACAGGGAAACGACCATGGCGGGGTCTCCATCGCACTAATAGAAAGGGGGTGCAAAATGAGACTCGCTGATGGGGGGGGCCTCTTGTGTCTCTCTTTCTCTCGGCGTGCGTACGACACCGTGATCTGCGGAGAGTTGGGGATGATGATGCTGGGTAGCGGAGGATCGGTCTGCGTTCTCTCACTGTCTCTGCCTGTCTCCCCTGGCCTTCCCCGCTCTTTCCTTCGTCCCGCAGTTGGTCTCCGCTCCTCCCCTCTCCCCCTATTCATCCCCTGATAACAGGAAGGGGGAAACGCGCCTCAGTGGGCGTGGTATCCCAGGGCCCCGGACGCACCTCAACCGACCCCCGCTGGCCACTGGTGTGGGAACGTGGGCCACCCCGAGGGGAATGCACCAGGTGGTGGCCGGCACAAGGGGAGCTGCTGTGAGGCGACCTGCAGGGCGGGGGGTGGGCAGGACTTGAGGCAGAGGCGATGCATTGCCGTAACGCGTGTCTCCACGGCTGCTTTGCACCGGGCGATGGGGTCTGTGGCAGAGTGAGGAGGTTGACTCCCTGTGTTGCATGTGTGTGTGTGTGTGTGTGTGTGTCTGGCCAGGTTTATCCCTCCCCTCTGTACACGCGTGTGATTACAGGTAAGGAGGGAGAAGCGGCCATCCCCTTCAGTCGGTGTCCGCCAGTTTGAGCTTCTGTGTGTGGCAGTGGGGGGGGCATGCCCTCCCCTACCCCCCTCCCTCCCCCCACTGCCACAACGAGAAGAGCTTATGGCTCGACTCAATGTAGCTGCAGAGACGACGGAGGGGTGGTAGATGGGAGGGAGTTGAAGCAACATAGGCTACTGTGGGACTTAAGCATGTTCTCCATTTGTATGTGCTCATGCGTTTTCAACGGCGCTGCTGTGCATCTCTCTCTCCCTCTGCTCTCCCCTTTGCCATTCGCTTCCTGTTTACCCAGCGCGAACAAGCACCTCAGGGGGGGAGGGGAGGGGAGGGGAGATGGAGGGGAGGGGTGTGCCTCTAAAGGCACCCTTCAGTATGCCTGCGTCTCTGCAACGGCGTTCGTACGCGAGAAACGCGTTTGAGGAATCGAAGAAGGGGCACTCGCAGGAACGGGGGTGGACGACCCGAGCGCGGTAAATGAGCAGGCAGCATTCGACAACATCGCAGCAACGGTGATCATACGCAAGAGAGAGGGAGAGGCGAGGAAGCAGAAGCACGCACATGCGCGCACACACAACTTCACACGCGCAGCTGTGCTGTTGGGTTCGTAGGCTCATGTTTATATGCACCCCACCCCTGCACCAGCACACAGGCACCCACGGCGTGGAGGTGCTGCTTGGCGACTCGATGAAGCACAGGCAGCTCCTCGGCTGAAGCGAGGCGACGCGCGTCTGCGGTGGGCGGTGGGAAACGTGCGTATGTGGCATTACACGAAGGCGCACCTACAGGGGCTACGCGTCTGCTCGCTCGACCTCTTTGCTGCACCTCTGCGCAGAACACATGAACTGCATGTGTATGTGGTAACCGTCTCGAGGCGGTGCGTCTAGTGCGTCATTGGGGGAGAGAACTGCCTGACAACCCCCAAGACACGCATAGACACACACTCGTGCGGCTTCCCCTGGGCCCTCAACGATCTCCTTATCCTCACTCGAATCTCCTCTCCCCCCCCCTCTACCTTGCTGCCCCCTCCGCTCGCTGGCATTGCGGGTGTTGCCTCCACATGTGCGGTTGGCTTTGCACGTTTTGTTGGTTCGCTATGTACGGTGGGCTCTGAGAATGCGCCAGCAACAGCAGAAGGCCGCGTATGGGCACCCCACCTCACCCCCCCCCTCTCGGCCTCTTCTTCCCTTCTCCACTCTTATCCACTACCGAAAGCACCGGTATACACGGACGCACTGGCACCTCTCTGTCTCCTCCCTCCGCCCCTAATAGGTCATCCTGCGTGGAGTGCGCGCTGAAACCTATAGGTTTCTCTTTCGCCCTTCCATAGTGCTCATGTCGCAGGCTGCGACTGCTGCGCCCGTCCCACCTCCGCCAGAGGAGCCGTTGACGTACCCCATCACGTTCTCAAGGCTAGCGGAGGAAGACTCCCAGTCGCAGCCTCGGACCGCCGCGGCAACGTCCTCGCCCAGCCTTCGGCAAATATCGATCTTCAGTGCGCTGCATTGGCTGCTGCCAATCTATGAGCTCGCCGAGTGGCTCCCGAAGACGGCTGAGCAGCACACCAGAAAGAGTAGGGAGGATAAGAGCAGCTCCGCCGCAGTCATAAACAATGGCAACAGGAGTGCCAGCGGCGCTGCTGCGGACTTCTCTGTCCACTTCGACACCATCCCGCATGATGACGTCCGCTCAGCCCTGAGGCTACTCCCAGTCTTTGAGAGATTTTTTGTTGAGGGCCGCAAAGTCGTTCCGCAGCACACGGACCTGTTCTACTTCATCGAGTCCTTTACCCTGCCAACCCGAAGGGACCCAAAGTAATCACCCGCTCCAAGGTGGAGGGTGACCATCGCGCCATCCACCAGCCCTCCCACACGTCGTCGACTCTTGGCGCTGCAGGGGCCATGACGAAGACGACCGTCACCAACAGCACGGCGTACTTTTCCCTTCTGCCCGGCCATAACCACTTTCTTCTCTACTACGAGGAGCGCGAGAAGCTGCAGCACTTCACGTATCTGCAGCTCGACCAGCTACGTTTCGCGTGGGTCGCTGTCAAGGAGCTACTCGAAGAGAGCAAGGTAATAAACCTCAACGACGGAAGCCTCACAGGGTTTGCGAAGCGAGATCTCAGGAAAAACAACACCGCATCGCCGTTCTGCCTTCTCCCATCGGCCCAAGCAGCTGCAGCAGCGGAGGGCTCGGCGAGTAACGACAAGGGCACCAGCAGCAGCAGCAGCGGGGGTGGTGGCGCCATCGTCGGCCGCGGCGGTGGCAACGCACGCCTGCATCAGGGCACGAGCGGCAACGTCATCACCGCCCCCAGCAAGGAGTCAATGGAGGAGAAGAAGCGCATCCAGCAAATGAGGTTCGTGCGTGAGGAACTGGAGAATGAGTGCCAGCGTCGTTGGCCGTACACGCCAGTCGCGAAGAGCTGCATATTCAGCGTAGAGGAGAAGATCGAGGTGGAGTTGCCGGCTGACGCTCTGGAGCAGCTCGGCCTGGTTGGCGCACACAACACGAAGAATAACAAGCACGGCGACCGCCGAGGGCCGCGCTACTACCTCGCCACCGTAGTGCTGCCTTTGCTCAACAAGACGGGTGGGCCTGCCCGCTTCAAGGCCCCACGGTGGTGGAACAACAGGCGTGACGCCGAGAGTGCTGCGGCGGAGGCGACGCTGATGGCGCTTCGTAGCATGAAGTCCTAATGGTAAGTATCATGCAATACGTGCATGAGTGCTGCTCGAGTCCGCATCATCTGCGAGTGTGTGAGTGTGTGTGTGTGTCGATGCAGTGTATGTTCGCTCTGTAAGGTGAAATGCACAGTTGCCTCCAACGTAGTTGTCTTTTAGCAAAAAAGAGCGACAGAGTTGTTGCGCCACACACCAAAGAGAAGAGAACATTCGTATTGTACCGTGAGTGGGAGTCACGTGGGCAACCGCTACTGGGCAGAGGTGCTCTCCTCAGTGGGGTGCAGGCGCGCTGCCAGCGCGCCATAGGCGCCTGCGGAAGCCGCAGGAATACCGAAGCGAGAGCACTTCTGCACATATGCTGCGCCTCTCAGAGTGTATGAGCCGCTCTCCCTTCCTCCAGGGCACTTTGTCTTCGGTCCTGCGGCAGAACGAACGGCAATGGTGCCAATACGGGAAAGAGATGTGAAGCTATGTTGGCGGGGGCTTTGCGCAATGCAAAGCAGACGTCTAGTATAGCTGAACGTGCAGTTTGCTGCTGCGCCTCTATCATACTCTCCTCTCTCGTCTCCCGCTCGCACTCATCTCTCTTCGCATCTTCCCTCCTCCCCTTCACCTACCCTGTTACAGTTCTCGTCAGCAGAGACAGCAGCAGTAGAGCTTCGCTAGCGTTATCGGCTCTCACACGTGCAAACGTGCTCCCCTCCCCTCCTCTCCAAAATGTGCCTTCTCGTCTCCAGCACAAACCTTCGTACTTCGCCTTCTGCCTCTCTTTCTCGGTCTGCATCCCTCTCCCCCCACGCCAGTCGCGCGTCCATCCTGAAATGATGTATTCCTGTCCGTGATCTCTTCTGTGTGTCTCTCTCACACACGCCGTGTGGTGTGCTCGCCAGCCACCGAAGCACGCTCAGCTGAACGCTGAGCAAACGAAAAGAACCACGCCGTCGAAGGACAGCGAGCTGAAAAGGGCGAGGGAGAGGGATGCAGTTGTACCACGACACGCAGCGTGAAAGTGAGCTACAATGTCCCTCTTCTCAACTAATCACTTACGCTACCTTACCTTACGCTGCCGTGTTCCCGACCCCCTCCCTCCACGCACACGCATGCGCTTCTTCTCCTTCGCGGATTCGCCCCTTCACCGTCTACGCAGTGATAGGCTATCGGCGTTCTTCTCGTTTTTTTCTTCTCCTCCTCCCTCCCCCACCTCAGCCGCTACCACCATCTCGCTGCGCACGTAGCGATCCGTAGGGTAGACAAGGGTTCCACTCACCTGCCACCCCTCGGCTTCTCTCTCTCTTACACACTTGGGAGAGGAGCGCTCTCGGCTCTTTTTCGTGGCTTGTGGTGCTGCACATACATTTCTGCGGTCGCCTCAGCACGTTTGTGCTCATCTCTCCTCCTCCTCCCGACCTACGCCTCCCCTACGCACACACACACACACACACACCACTCCCTCTCTTCTCGCAGCGGCAGCGGTAGCGCAGCGTGCGTGTGTGTGTGTGTGTGTGTGTGTGCGTGTGCGTGTACACACGCGAGTGTTTGTTGTTTTTGTTTTTTTTTTCGTCTGTAGCTCATGCGTGTACAGGCACGAGCGCACACCTCGTCTCCGATATCGATCAACCATCATCACACCCCCTCTGTCTCTCGGCCGCTACTGCTGCTGCCGTTGTTGTTGTTACTTCGTTTATTCGACATTACAGGCTTCTCTTTCTCTGAGCAAAGTCTACCCGTCTGTTCGATACACCACGCAACTCTTGAAATTCGCGCGAACACAGCGCTGCTGAACTTTACTCTTGCGGTTGCTCCTTTGTTTTCTCCCCCCCCCTTCCCCTCCTCCCTGCCTTCTTCGGATGTGTGTGTGGGGGGGTGTTCGGGTCTTCGCTTTTCCCTATCCCTCCCTCCCTCCCTCTCTCTCTCTGAGGAACATGAGGAAGGACAGCCACTAGGCACTCAAACTACAGACGACAGCTCGTCAAGCGACGCAGGCGCAGCCATCTCTCAGGAGAAGCAAATAAACAGCACACCATGCGAGCATGACTTGGTCGTGCACGAGAGCACATCAAGCGCACTCGCTACACACATTTACCACCTCAGCACCCCGTGGGTGAACGCTACGGACACTATTCGGTGCGCGCGTGTGTTTTGTGTGCGTAGAAGGGGTAATTCCGCGTCTGCACGATACGAGGGCACTATCGGCAACCCCACCACCGCATGCGGTCTACAATGCATACTCCGCTTACGCATCTCTCACCACTGAACCATCTCTCCCTCCTCCTTCCCATCCACCCACCCTCTTCTTGTGCATGCACATGCAACGAGTGATCACCACTGCCAACTACCACCCTCAACCCAACGCATATACCCGTAGTGTACATCCATCTCCCCCCTATACCTGAGTGTGCTGTTGTGCTGGTCTCTCTCTCTCTCTGGTGCCGTCCCCCCCTTGCCGTGGTGTCCCCTCTGTTTTCCTCTTAAGGGGACGCTTGTCGCATCTCTCCCTCTGTCGCTCTCTGGGTGTTGTGGCCGTGAGTCCTTGTGCTGCTGCTGTTGTTGCGTTTTTTTCCTCCTTATTACAGCTCGCTCGCTCTCTCTCTCATCTCGTGGCTGTGCGTTGTTGTTGTTGGCTACCTCTTTGTCAACCCACGTTCGTGTGTAGCCGCGTCTGGGTAGAGCGTGTGGAGGCGCACTTTATCCCCTCCCCCTCCTCTCCTGTCCTCTCTAACGGTTGCATCTGTGGGGAGAGCGATCACGCCAGGAGGTACACACACACACACGCACACGCACACGCGGGTAAACGCAGAGTCACAGCTGTTAATCATCTCAAGCGCACACGTACGTGTGTACGGAGTAACGCTTCTAAATATTTCGCCCCCCTCCCCCTCTCCATCCTACGCTACTATTCTCCCCTTTCCCTCACTACCGTCTTGGTGGTGTGTGCCTGTGTGCGGGTGTACGTGTCCGCGTCTCTCTTTCTGCGGTCCGTGTGCCTTTATCTTATAACCACCAAGACACACACGCTTCGCGAAACGAGCGAGGCCGCTGACAACAAGCGCCAACGTACGCATCATCCGCTCGCACTTCTCTCTTGTTTTTTTTGTTGTTGTTGTTCGCTTGATAGTTGTGTAGTGGTTCACCCCCACCTCCCTCCCTCTCCCTCTCCCTCCCCCCCCCCCATTCATCCGCTTTGTTCTTCTTTGTCTGTCTCTCGTGCTGGCCGCCGACGGTGTTCGAGAGAGGCAATTATTTCTATACTTCACCTACACGCTGACACGCAGAGCAAACGCAAGCACAGTCGCCTCTCAGCGCCAAAAGGATCGCCACAACACACAGTCATCAATCGTTGTCCTTCACGCTTTTCCCCCCTCTGCCTTTAGTTCTCATCTCGCACTTCTTGTAGACATCGCTGCTGCCCGCGCTTCTCTTCCTTTGCGCGGGTTGGCGCGTATTGCGGGAACGGCGCCTCGTCTTCTCTACCACACTCATCTGGTGCTGCTCCTCTCTTCGCTCTCTCCGCACAGACATTAACCCCTCACACGCACACACACGCACACGCACGTACGGTGAGGGAGAGTGTCTGAGTAAAACAGGCGAAAACAGAGCCGTGCGCTACGAAAGACAACGCTGAACTGACTTTGTTTCCATAGCGATCCTACGCAGCCTTCTCTCTTCCCCCACACCCCACCGCCCCTCCCACACAAGCCAACCCCTTTCGTTCTTCGCCTCGTGTCTTTCCCCTTCGCCCCCCCTCCCCACTTCTCTGCGATACGCCCTGCGCACCCCCTTCCCCGGCACACGTCTCTCTCTCTCTCTCTGTGTGTATACATGTGTGTATGCCCATGGGTGTCTGTGTGCGGTTCGAACCTGTTCATTCCTATCGATCTCCGCCTCTCTCTCTCTCTATGCTGCCCCCTCCCCCTTCCCTCCCCTCTCTCCCCACCATCGCACTCGCTGGCCTGCCCTATCCTGTCGTTTAAGTGCGTTTCGTAGGTGACCCGCCTCTTCTCTCTCCCTGTAGGTTGGCTGCTTGCCCTGCCCGACTATCGTAGATACCCGCCCACGCACAGAAAGTAGCTCTTCGCGCCCACACCGAAGCACACAAGTGACGTGCCTTCCTTGTCTTCCACCGCCACCGCCACCGCCGCCCCCTTTCTTCTCTTTCCTTGTAAGTCTTCCTGTATGGGTGCAGCCCTTGTCCTCTGTCTTGTATCGTTGTGGGACTCTCCCTCACCTCAGCTCGTTCCCTGACCAACCGAGGGCTGTCTGGCAGGCTCTCTGCGTGCCCATCTCGCTCCCTCTCTCTCTCTCGCTACACAGAGAGAGAGACACACACACTTTCATCCATACACAATACGGGTTAACCTTTGCACTCGACTTGTGCCCCTCTCTCGGTATTCTTCTGTGTGTGTGTGTGTGTGTGTGTGTGTGTGTGTGGGTGAGTGCCTGTCCTTTCAGCTCTCCGCTCTGGTGCTTTCTGCTGGGCGCACACCTCTCGCCATCCGTCAACCTCAACCCCCCCTTTTTTTCCGCTTCGCCGCCCCCCACCCACGCCGCTGCCGTCACAGCGCGTGTCATCGCAGGGCCCACCGACTAGGTGCGACGCGCCGGACCGCATCTCGCGTAGAAGCCCGTTCACCTTGTTCTCGACTACAGCGGCCAACAGCAGTGGTAACAGCAGTCGAAGCCAGCAGAAACACCAAGCTGAGCAACAGACACTTCCCTACTCGCTCTCCGCCTCAGGCCTAATCGTTCCTGGCAAGCTCAGCAGCTCGAGTGATTACCTAACGCAGTACCGACACCACCTTTTCTCTTCCCAGTTGCCTCAGTAGCACCTGCAGCACGAGCAACAGCGGCAGACGCCGCTTCCTTCCGCTAAATCCGAGCCTCCTGTTGTAACTCTGCCAGAACAACCACCTTCTCACATTAAGAATCCTATTCAAGCTCCGCCGTGCGACTGCTACCCTTCTCCTGTGTTCGTAGGAGGGACACCGCCACAGAGTCTGCCGTTGTGGAGTCGCCACTGCCACCGCACGAGCCGTCATGGAGCCCGGTGTCAACCCCCAACCCCACCCGAACGCTTCCTTCTATTCCCCCTACTCGCAGTCGACGTCTTCGTCGCAGCAGTACCCGCAGATCCGCACAGACACGACCATGGTGTCATCCATCAACAGTTCCTGCGCCGCAGATCTGGGAAGCAAGTCCGCCTCGGCAGCTGTCGCTCCGTCGCGCAGTGGGTCGTTATATGGAGGCCTGCGCATTGCCACTCCGCACTCGCCGGTAACAGGGACCGTCCATCAACCGAATCCCACTCAGGCGCAGCAGAGCCACACACCACACCAGCGCACCTCCCCTAAGGACATGCCCTCGCAGCATCGCTTCGCCATGTTGAATACAAGCATGACCTGCTCCTCGTCTGAAGACGCCGGCAATCTGGACTTGCACCGATGCTTCAGCACCCCGAACGAGGCCCACGGAAGTCAGCACCAGAATTCTCATGGACAGCATCCGCAGCAGCACCGCCAAACCAAGGCGCTTTCGCCGCCGTTTGAACGACCCAGCAGCGAGCTCATGGACACCATCTCGCGCAACCTCAACACACACAACGACCCTGAGCTGGAGGGACTTCCGCCAATGCACCGTGACGACGAGGACGAGGACGAGATGGAAAGACACCCCGGCGGGGTGGTGAAAGCGACTGGACACGCCACCACACTCTATTCAAAGGACTTTCTGATTGCCACCACCTCTTCCAGCAAGGACTCGCCCGTGTCATGCGGCGATGGCGGTGACAATACATGCATTCTGAGGCACTTGCACGACGGGGAGGTGCAACAGCCGCCACGCGATGACGGCGAGGCAAGTGTCAGCCAGACGAGTCAGTCGCGCGGCCCTACGGCGAGCAGCTCCACGGGCATCTCTCATCGCCTGCTGACGGTGGAGGAGATCAACGAGCGGCGTCGTGCGTCGTGGGTGGCAAGCCACTCTGTGTCACAGGTCCAGCCCGCTGTGGCCTGCCCGACCCCTGGCGACGATGCCAAAAGTGAGAAAAGGCCAGGGGACCGACTGAAAAGTGCTCACAGCACCAACAACCTCAGCACTGAAAGTGGCGTCAGCAAAGACAGTCGACCAGCCCACCGACGGCTTACCAAGGACGAGGCCGACCAGCTTTTTGCTCAGTGCCAGCAACAGCGGGCTGCAGCGGCAGCGAACGACATAACTGCGCCGCAGCAACAACACGGGCTGTCATCATCACTGGCGAATGCCGCTAACAACAGTAACCAGTCTGGCGTCATACACTCGTCGGCTTCGGACTGCACTAAACCCTGGCTCCTCTCTAGCGATGACTCGAGGGCGCACTGCCTCCATCCAACACCCACATTTAGGCCGCCGGTGACCAGCACCAACACCGTGGGCAGTGGTGGCAACACGGCGACGAAGCCCATGACGTTCGAGTGGCTGCGAGGCACTAGTAGCGGTGGTGGTGCCAGTGGAACGGGCTTCTTCGCAGAGTCGACGGTTCATCCATGGCCTGGCGTAAATGCTTGGCGCGACAGCAACGTGGCTGGTAGCAGCAGTACCGTCAACGTCAGCGCTGCCATGGCTTCATTTATTGGTACGACAGGAGTCCCTGCAGGAGATGCTGGCTCTAGCGGTGACTTCAAAGTCTCTATGGGCACCCTGGCAGGAGCAAGCCAGGCACCTGGAGGTGCTTCCACCAGCGGCTTTGGATGGCTACCCAATACCATGAGGTGGACCCCACAGAACCAACAGCAGGCGCAGCACCAACGGACGGTTTTCTCCTTCGTCCCTTCTGCACCACCGCAAGTGGGTCCCGTCAGCGGCGCTACCAACGCCGTCACTTGGGGTTACAGCCCCATGGCAGTGGGCCTCTCTGGTAGCGGCCTGCCCAGTGGCTCGCTTGCCTATCTTCCTTCTCTTCCGACGGCAGCGAGACTACAGGGGCTGTCGCAGGAGAGAATCGAAGAGTGCATCCGTCATTGTGATCTGCAGCTGGGGCAACTCCGGCAGGAGCGGGAGCAGCTTCTGCAAGAGCTGCAGAGACGCCTGTATGCTGTGGCAGACGGCGAACAACAGCAACAGTTGCAGCAACAGCAACACAACCACACCCATTCTGCGAGTTGGCCCGGCGCACTCGGCCCCAACGCGGTCACAATTTCAAACTCTATCGTGGACACAGCTACAGGCAGGCCAGCAATCCCGCCACGCGGAGCGGTGACTGCGGGGGCGGGGGCCATCGGTGGCGGTGGCAGCACGTTTGGTCAGGGCCCTCTCTGGAACTGCTTGGGTGATCTCGTCGTGGACGGGAATGTCATGACGAACGCCTTCCCGCGCGGCCCCGGCGACACACGTGAGCCCCCAGGCCTGTGCGTGGACCCCATCATGGAGGTGGATAGCGAGGAATGGCTGGGACGTACCCCAACGGCGGCAACTGACCATCGGCAGCTGAGCAGCAGCGGCAGCGCGATGACAGGGAGACCAGCTCACCAGGCGGCAGCTGGCAGCCGCTTCACCGGTGAGCGCCCTGGCGGTCTTTGCCGTCGGCGTGCAGAGGCGGGAAGTCAACGCAACAGCAGCGGTGGCAACAACAAAAATGGTGTGTCCTCCTTGGCCGGTGTTGAGGCAACAAAGTCCAGCGCAGGAGGTGGTGGGCACAGCACCAACCGCTGCAGCCATGACAACACACCGCAGGAGCAGAAGTATCTGCAGACGGACCCCTTCAGCATGTACATGCACAACAAGAAGCTTGCCACTAGCGGTGGCGTGGCGTCACCGATCAGCAGCAAGGCTTCTGCGGCACAATAATTCGCAGAGGAAGAGAGGTGCACTGTGTGCACCTGCGTGAGTGGAAAACCCCTGGCCCTCTCTCCTTCCTCCACTCCGCCCACATGGCCCTCCTATCGTATGAGCACCGCAGTAGGAGCGCTGCATTGGCCTTCTCTTCACCTGCGATGTGCATCGATGTGTGTGCGTGTGTGTCGGTTGTTTTTCTTTCCCTGCCTCTTGTATCTTCATATTATACACTCATCACTGCCAGTACAGCTTCTTTGCAGCGCGCACACGCGCTCCGTATCCCCCTCGCCCTTCCCCCACCACCATCACCACCTATCCTCCTTCCCGCTGCTATACAGTAGTAGTCATTGATGTTTTCTGCTCTACGTGGCCTTCTCGTCTCCATCAGAAGTGAGGAGAAGCATGCGGGGGCTCATTTCTCTTTTCCTTCATCCTATACACTCCCTCGACAGACAGGCACACCGACGTATACATGCAGAAGCACAAGCACGCAGTGAGAGTGCGCATCAACGACTTCGGTCTCAGCCTCTGCGCTTGTGTGGTGTGTGTGTGTGTGTGTGGTCTGCGTACGTGTACCCGCTCTCATGTCGATCCTTCACCTTCATCCTCTGTTCTGCTGCTCCGTTCGTTGTCTGGAGCGCGCTTGTTTAACGTGTCAACCCACACACTTCTTATGCTGCTTTCTCTTCTCCTCATGCTCGTCCGCTGGTGATGTGTTTGTGTAGGCATGCCCTTTGACCCAGAGCTCGCACCCGAGTTTCTGACCTCCATACAGTCACTCCGCTTCCATCCGCACGCACACACGCACAGATGCGCGCATGAGGACCGAAAGAGAGTAGGTGTGTAAATTCGGCAGTTAGGTGTGCGTTGGTAAGTAATGCGCTTTAGCGTTTCCTTTCACCTCATTCTTCTGGATGTTCCCTCCCCTTTTCTTTGTGTCCTGCCACACGTCTCTCTCGCGCTCAATACATGTGCCACTGCGACTAGAGCGTCTTTGTATGCTCTCCTCTCTCTCTCCCTCTCTCGCTGTCCGTGTGCCTCCCTCCCACCCCCCCCACCCCTCTTTCCGTTAAAGAGTACCCATGCATCCAGCCCACACTTACCCGCGCCGTCCTCCTCTCCGCCTGTCGTGACACGGAAATGGTTGTCAGCACGTGACTGTCTCTTTGTTGTATTTCCTCATTTCACCACGTCGACAGCTAGCGGCTGTGGTGTGCGTGTGTGTGATGTCGTGGCAGCTCGTAGATGTCTTGGTAATGCAAAACACAACCGTGCGAGGCTCAGAGCGTGTCGCGAAACCCGTAAGCGAGACTCGGACGAGGATCAGACAAAGCGGATCACCAACGATCACACTCACATGAAGGTGGACGACGGTGCTGCGCCGAAGGCGAGGTAGGACTGCGTGCAGGCCCAACGATCCCAACGGATTGGACTGGAGCGCTCTCCCCACCCCCACCCCCTATGTGCGCCTTCGCGCAATGCCACTCAATGCCTGGCGAAGCGGTGAAGCCCCGTCGCCCCTCCGAGCACCACCGACTCCGAGTGAGGTTCGCAGAAGCGCATGCACATCATCTCTTTTAAAACCCACCTCTTCTCACCAGTGCTCAGCTCAGCCATGCCGGGACGGAGGCGCCCGTGATGTAGTACACCCAAACCCAACAGCAGCTCAAGGCGAAAGGAGTGCGATCGGCGAGAGAACGTTGCACGAGAGGGCGCACGCAGATTTGGCACTCGCCGCGGTGACAGCGGCTGCCCCCGCCGCCGAGCACCCGGCCTACCACAGCGGGGCCTTGGCGCAGCGTCTAGACCGCGAGGGCACGGCGAAGTACAGCGCAAGCGTCGTGCGAGTGGAATACCCGCCTGTCTGCGACACGGGAGCCTGGCCAGCTGAGCTTTCACCTGCTCGAGGCGAGCTGGGGGACGACGGGGAGAGGGGGGCGGACCTGTCCGAGCGGCGGCGTGGCCAAAGTGGTCCGCCATATCAAAACCCCTTGTGTCGGCACAAGGGGCCCTCCTCAGCCCCCCCCACTGCACACGAACCAGGCGGATGGATTCGACTTGGCGACCTCACCGGAGCGCCGAGTGGCGGCTAGCGCTGCAAGGGGGGCCGAGAGAGGGGCCGAGACGCACCCGCGAGCCCCACTGCATGTCGAGAGGAGGACGGAAAGCCGCGAGCGTCGCGATGGCGCCGCGGTATTGGTCCGCCCAAGTGTGCGTGAGTGCCGAAGAAGCGCGTGCGTCTATCAGGAGCGCCAGCAATGTGCATCACTCTCTGCTCACCCCATTCACCCTCCTTCTCTCTCTACCCAGTCGTGCGACACCCTTGTGTGTGTGTGGTGTGTGTTTGCCTGCGTTCAACTTCTTATCTTCTCCCTCAAATCTTCTCCCCCCCCTTCTCCCACTTCTCCTCTTCCCTGGCTGAGAAGGATGTGGCTACTGGAGGAGGGTGGGCAGCGGTGTTCTTCATTCCTTCGCTCGAAGGCGTTTTCGTCTTTGTCTTCTCTCGCTGTCGATTTCTCCTGTGTGCTCTCTCGAGCAATCAGTAGCGCTTTGACCTTCTGTGCGAAGTCTTCTCAATTGTTGTTGGTGGTGGGGGTGGGCCTCTCTCTCTGTTTCGTTGTGTGTGGGCCTTCGTGTACCTCTGCCGTACTCATCCATTCACTCCCACGCATGCTCTCGCTGTTTTGCGTGCTTTACCTGTCCTCCCCCCCACACACACACACACTGGCGCGCACACACGCACGACCGCCTCCCCTCTCTCCTGCTTGGTGCACTGCCAAAATCGAAAACACCTATAGAAAGCGTTTGACGAGAAACAACGTAAGGCGGAAGAGGAGGGGGCGGTGGTTGGTTGTCTGAGGTGGCAAAGTGCTGAGATGCGTCGCACCTCTTGCACAGGAAGGAAGCAAGAAGGTGAGGTGCCCTGTGCATCTCTTCTTCTCCCTTACCATCTCTACCTCATGCCGCTCTCTCTCTCTCCCTCTCTTGTTTTCACTTGGACCATGAATAGAGGGTGGTCGTCGCTCAACTGCGGTAGTGCTCCTACACTCCTACACGCGCACACACACACACACACGCCTACTCGGAAACGGCGCTTCGTACCAAAGACGCGCCTCTCTCTCTGTGTATGGGTGGTGGGCGGGTCGTGTGAGTTGAGGATCTTCAGAGTGACACCTCGCGCGCTCTGCGATACAGCCTGGATGATGTGGAGCACGCGAGAAGTAGATGTACAACGAGCTCCTCCGCCCCCCCCGCCTTTACCCTCCGCTTTACATTGCATGTGTTAGGCCGTTTTGCTGCTACTCTTTTCTCTACTTTCCTGCCCTCCTTCTCCTTCTCATACTGGACGGTATACACGCACGTGGAGTTCATCAGTAGTCTGCGGTTCGTATATCAGCAGTATTACTCCTCCTGCTTCCCCCTCCACACCCGCGCTCCACTCTCACTGTGCGCTTCACTCTGTTTTATACGTCCCTATTCATCATCTATTGGCGCAGCCACTGTCACACTGGCGCCAATACATGCGCGAGTAGGTGTCGCACCATCGTCATTGTCATCATCATCATCGTGCCTCCCTCTTCCTCTCTGGAAGCCCATCCTTTATCTGGCCACTGAGGACGAGAACAGTGCTGTAAAGCTCCCCTCTTATCTTCGACGTCTCTCTTAGCCCCGTCTTCTTCTCCTGCTGGCATCGCTTCTTTGCGGTTGCCCTCTCATTCTTGCGGGGAAAGGAGGCCTATTCGCAACTACTTGTCTGCCTGTCTGTACCCGTGCTTGTATTAAACTGTGGGCGTCGTTCTCCCAGGCGTTGTTGCGCCTCTCCCCCCTCCCCCACCGCACGCATGCTCGCGTAGGCATCGACAAAGGAGAAAGAGGTCCGTAGACGTTGAATGCAAGTGCATTAGAGGGAAAGAGAGTGCGACCTCTGTGTGTGTGTGTGTGTGTGTGTGTGTGTGCCAGTCTGTGTCTCTTTCAGTCTTCCCCCTCCTCTTCCTCTCCTCGTTGACTATATCGCTGCCGTCTCCCTACGGCACAACTGACACTCCCCCCTCTTCTCCTCCTCTCCGCGTGTGTTTTCGTCTCTTTGCGTCATCATTTACGTTTGGGCTCCGCTCTGCCAATCATCCTCACCCTCCCTCTCGCGGTACTTGTGTGGATGTGTGTGCGTGTGGTATTCGACTCAACGGCATCCCCCCCTCCTCCCTCCCTCCCTCCCTCCCTCTCCTATAGAAGAGGGAAGAGCGGGATAATATGCCGACAATCCCACAGTACATCGCCTGCTTTACGCTGCTGTATGCCGACCCAGAGGTGAAGGAACAACAGCAGTACCTACAGCCCTTATACGGTCTCACGGCCGATGACGATCCGCCGGCGCCCCTGCGGCACCAACGGGAGTCTTCGCAGGACGCTTCCGGGAACAGCTTGAGCAACAGCTGTAGCCTGATCTCACAAGACGATGTGCCGGGTAGCATCGCAGGTCCTCAGCAGACTACATGCCTGGGTGAGCCGGCGACAACACAACGCCAGAAGCACTCGCGGACCACCTCCGGGGTCCTACCGCAGAGAATAAACTCGGCCGGCTTCAAGACCTATGGAGGCAGTGAAGAGCAGTCAGCACCAGGAGCGGCACCAGCGGCAGCGCCAATTCGCCCTCCTCGGAGAGTTGATCATGTAGGGCTCAGCCTCTACCCCGACTTGTCAACGGCCATCGTCGGCCCTCAGCCAGTCTTTGGCGGCGCCGCAGTTTCTGCCGCCGCCGCGGCCACCCCCACCACCAGCTCCTCCCCAGCTGCGATGGCGGGCAGTGTTCCAAAACCCTACTTGTTCGCCTCTAACGGTTTACCAATGCTCTCGAGCGTCGTTGATGCGGACGCGCTGCAGCAGTTGCAAGACGCGCGTCGCCCTTACCCTGCCCCGCAGCCGCGGAGTGGACAGGTCTTGCTCTCGTGCCCCAAGCGCGGCAGCCTTATCTTGTTCGGTGGCCTGGGTGACGTCCCCTTCAACGATGTGTGGGAGTACGATGTGCGAACAGGACGCTGGGCAGAGCTGCCTTGCGTCTCTGCCACGGAAGAGGAGGAGGAAGAAGAGCAGTTGGTGGTACACCAGCAGCGGCAACGATCGCATGCGCGGCATAGTGGTGCCCGCCGCCTCGAAGATGGGCACACGGCCACCTCCATCGGCACCCTCACCACCTCCAGCTCCTCAGATGATGAGAACGACGATGACAGTGCTGACGATGTGTGCGATGACGGCGACGAGGAGGGCAGGAGGGCTGCGTCGCAGCACCAGTGGCAGCGGCAGCAGCGTCGCAACATGCCGCTGCCCGCCTACGGTCAAGCCGCCTCGCTCTACCAGAACGCGAAGGGCGAGACGTGCATGGCCGTTCTCGGCGGCATCTCTGTTGGGGATATCTGCTGCAGCGGCTTCTTCTCCCTCAACCTCGACCGTCTCACGTGGCGGCGCGTTCAGACGACAATTCCACTTTTCAACATGTGGGGGGCCACGGCGCAGACACTGTACGCACCACGTCGCACCAGTGTGCCCTACACCGCGGCCACGGACGAGGCGTGCGAGGCCGAAGAAGGGAGTGGCACCCGCGCCAGGGCGGAAGAGCAGGTGGTGGTTCTCTTTGGTGGGATGACAGAGGATGGCGAGGTTGTTCGGCCCGTGACGCATCTTTTTCACTTCGATCACCGCCTCACGGCTGCCGAGATCGAGGCGAACCCGGACGTCTACCTAAAAAGCATCGAGTACGAGAAGAGTGAGTACGCCCGCATCATGCGCCACGTGCTTTTGGAGGAAGACAGGGTCGGCTCCTCCACAACAGCAGGCGACAATGAGAGGGGCCCCAGCATCGAGACGAGGTGTAGACACTGGCGTGAGGCGCACCCAGACACGCTCGCACGGTGGCGGCGACGTGCGCTGGAGAAAATGGTGGGCAAGTACTGGGCCGAGTACCTCCGGGGCCCAGAGGACCTGCACGGGCGTCGCCGCTCCACAAGCGCTGCTTACAAGCGCCATTTCATGTACATCTTTGGAGGTCGGGATGATTTCTACTTCTACAACGACCTCTGGTGTCTGAACCTCATCACGCGGACCTGGGTGCAGGTGCGGGAAGGGGTGCCGTCGCACTGGCTTCGCCGCTTCCTGGCGGAGCCGCACAATCCCATGTACGGCATCCTGATCAACGACCGCGGGACGCAGCTGCGGCAGGATACGGTCATGAAAACAGAAGCGAAGCTGCTGCAGAACTCTTCAAACGGCACTATCAACCCGATGCTCCGCGCCCGAGACGTGCATCACGCCCTCTTTGCAAGCTCGCTGAATAGCTCTGCTCGGGCACGCACCGGCGCCTGCATGGTAGCAGATGTGCAGCGGGACTGCCTCTATGTGTACGGCGGCTTCTCCTACACAGGCCAGCAGCACCTCACCTTCTTCGACCTTCACGCTTTTTACATCGGCGAGAATGTGTGGCGGCGCGTGTGCATCTGCCGCGAGCGTCCATGGGAAGTGATGATCGACGCCACGGCGGACGTCGTGAGCATCGTGCATCCAGTGGAAGAGGGCAGAGCGTATGCGCGTCATGCCTCATCGCCTTTACCCGCAGGCGCCGGTGGGCCGACAAGCAACTCTGGTGCGTCTCCGCTGCCCCTTACGCTGATGGGCTACGCTGCTCGCTATCTTCAGGGCGACCCCCCAACAACCGCCTCCGTGAGCGCAACGTTAGTGGCCGCCTCTCTCGCTCCCCCTTTGGCGCCGCGCGGATCACGGGCGAGTCGGACGTCGAATACCCACTCGGTCTCCGGCACGTACAGCAGCTGCTTCCGCCTGCCAGCGTTCGTACCAGAGGCGCGCACGATGGCAGCCATGGTAGAGGATCCGGTGCACCCCGGCGCACGCTTCTTCCTGCACGGCGGCCGCTCTGGTGAGGAGGCCTGCGGCGATTTCTTCGAGTTACGGACGTACGTCGGTCGCCCGGTGGACATGGAGTACATGAAGTTGCATCGAGCGGCCCGAGAAGAGGAGGCGACCGTCTCGGCGCCCACACGCACTTCGGCAGCCCTGAACACCTCGGCATCATTGAGTAACCCTCCCGCAACCTCCATGTCGACACCGTCCCTGGCCGCGGCAGATGCGGCGTCAATGCAGGCTCCAGGGCTGTCTGCCGCCGATGTCGCACGGCTGCAGCCGCACAGTCGTCGTCAGCTCCAGCGCCAGCTGGTCATCGCTGCACTCGAGGCTCAGGAAGAGTTTGAGGACATTCCTGCAGCGCATTACAGCTCGATCACCGACGCTGCACCACTCCCGCGCCGCACACTTCGCGACGCCGCAACACTCTGGATACGAGATGGGCTGGCGGCTGTAGACCCTAAGAGTCTCATGTTTGTGGAGCTACGCTACGGCCAAGCTTTGGTGAACTTGCGCACTCACATCCACTACCTCAGCCGGTTGAGCCTGCTTGAAGGCGGCGGCGGCGGCGAGGGGTGCAGGGCCACAGAGCCGGGTGAAAGGGATTCGACAGCTGTAGCAGCAGCAACGGGTGTGTCGCACACATCCTTCGAGGTCAATGACACCTTGAACTCTCGGACAAGCACACTAGTTGACACCGGAGGAGGCATCAGTGCTTCGTCGACTCTGCCGACGCCGATACAGCTTGAGAGCATGGACGGCCACCTGAAACGGTCCGCACGGTCACTGGAGCTTCTCCTGTATGATGTGCTGCTCTCGAGGCTGATGAACAACAATGGCCGCGGCGCAGGAGGCGATTGCGGTGGGAGTGCCAGTAATGCCGCATGCCACCGGCCCCGGGCAGCTCCATTTGCATTTCAGGGAGGGACCCAACGACGAGTCCGTACACACGCGGCGCCACCACAGACGCGTTGCATGAGATCCGCGAGACGTTCCCATCGCAGCCCGCCAGCGTTGTTAGCGGCAGTCCAGGCACAAGCCCCGGCAGTGTCACACCTCTCTCCACGTCTCCGCAGGTTCAGATTATGAGTGGCGTACAGTACTCCACCCCACGCAGCCCGCAGGCGCTGGGCATGTCGTTCTCCGGTAACAACGGTGGGCCGACGCAACAGCTGCTCAGCACATCGTTCCCATCGCAGGGCAGTAACCCCACACTACTTAGCGTACGCGACGCTCGAGCGTCATCGTCGCCGTGACAAGTCGAAGCAGCAGCATCTGCGGTAGTGGCAGTGGTGGTGGTGGTGCAGGCGCCTCCACGTGCGGCCCCGCCAGCGGTGGTGCAACTCCAGCGAACAAATACGGCTACCACGTGCTCCTGCGAAGCCTTTTCCATCACGAGCCATTCTACAAGCCCTGCTACCCGGCTGACAAGCAGCAGTGAAGCCGGCGGAGGTGGTAAGCGAGGCAGTTTTTGCTAGGCTGAACATGGGGAAATGCAAAAGGCGCCAAAGACAGAGAAGCGGCAGTCTTTTGTCCTTCGAATGCTGCCAAGGGATGTGGAGCCCCGGGGAAGGGAAAGGGGTGAGGGATGTTGTCGAAGAGAACGATGACTGTGACGCACAACACTGCTAGAGCAACTCGAGCACCACCCCCCCCCCTCCTCTCCCCCTCCCCTACGTCGGTGCGCAGGCCCTCAGCCCTCTCAATGGCCCCCTTTGCCCCTTTCTCTTTTCTTTGCTCTCGTGTTGATCTCCAATGGTGTGGCGAGGCACACATACGCGCGCTCACGTGTGGGGGAGGGGGTATTGACGATGCCTTTAAAGAAGGCGACGAGCAGAAGGTGGAGAGAGCAGCCCCGCTCCTGCGCTCTTCTACGCGTCGGCGGGTGTGTGTTCTCTTTCTCCAAAACTTATGTTTTCTTCGTTGATGCTCTCTCACATCGTTGAGGGAAAGAAGAAGCCGACATGCACGCAGGTGTGTGTGTGTGTGTGTGTACCCGCAGGTTTGGTACTCTCCTGTAGGATCCCCCGCTCACACCTACCTACCCCTTCCTCCCTTTCTTCCGCGAAGGTGGTGGTGGTGGCTGCGATGAAGGTTACCGCTGCTGTTGTTGTCGCTGTGGGGCCGTGGGAACCGTGCAAGACGACGTAAGCACGCCCTTTTTGGTTGGTTGCCTTCTGCTTGGTTGTTTGGTTGGCCTGTGGATGGCGACAACAATAACAACACAAAGCCGAATGAAAGATGGCAATGGGAAAGGGGGAGCAGGCGAGGAGGAAAACAACAGCCTCCAACAAACGCAAAGGTGAAAGCGAATTCGCTCGGGAAGCGTAATGAGTCAAAGACTAACAAATGAATGCGGCAGGCCAACGGTAGTGGGGCTCATCACGTCGCTGATGGTGGACAGTGCGGGAGAGGGGGAGAGAGGAGAAGTGTTCGTATATGCTCCTCATACCGTCCTTTTCCCTCTCCCACATCCCTCTAGCCCCCATCCCCCTTCATCACCGTCGACGTTCAAGATGCTCCTCAGGTAGGGCTACACTGATGCATGCACACATACCTCTTGTATGGCTCTTCTTCTACTTCCCCCATGCCTCTCCCTTTTCCCTCTTCTTTGTCTCTCGCTCACGCTCGCCTTGCTGTGTGTGTGTGTGTGTGTGTGTGTGTGTGTGTGTCCTGAATCACCTCTCCACCACCCGTCAGTAGCAAGTTCGCTGCGTGTCACTCCTCTTCCACGCCCCTCCCCCCAACCTTTAGCATCCTTCATTTTTCGCTTGTCTGCTACCCCGATCATCTTCACGTATTCCGCCACTGCACGCCCCGCCCCCCCCATCACCCCTTCAGGCTACCTCACCAGACTAGGCAACCCTGCAGGGGGTTTTTGTGCGTTTCTCCGTCTTTCTATTTCTCTCCCCTCCCCACCCTCTGCGAGGCCACCGTCACACAGAGCAAGAGAGATTGGGGTTTGATCACCTCACCTCTGCCACTTCCTCCTCCTCACACACTTTTACTCTGCCATACACGTGGGCGGCACGTGAGAAACTCAACCCTCATTTTTGTTTGTTTCCGCATACATCAAGACACTCCTGCAGCCCCAACAGACACACACACAGGCACGATAATAAACGAGTCCCTGTGCTTGAGTAAAGTGTTTGCGAAGTTCATCAGCAAAGGGCCTAGCGCCACCGCAGCATTGGTGGTAGTAGTGGGACCATCACCATCAAGCACGGACATCCCCACCTCCTGTTCGTCCCATCATTTCTTTGATTGTCCCGCCTGGTCCCTGCTTGGCCCTCTCGCTTACCCCTCCTCCCCCACCCACTCACCCCCCACCCCCGCGAGCAAACGTTATACAATCAACACAGAGACGGGTAGACGGAGACCTCTGGAGGGAGAAAAACGCCGGCCATCTTCAGGCCACTGTCACGCTCCCTACTCACTCATCCACCCACCACGCCCTCATCTCCCCCCCCCTCTCTCTCGCTCGCTCGCTCGCTCATTCATTTCTATTGCTCGTTTGCCGCTCTCCCCACCGCTCCATTTCTTCCTTTCCTTCCCTCCTTCCTCCTTTGTTTCTCTTTTGCTCTGTAATCCAGTGACCTCCGCCACCTTTCCTTCAAACGATCTCATATCATCATCATCATCGTCGCTTCTCTCTCTCCTCCCTCTCGCCTTTCGTTTGTAGGTGCCTGTGTGTTGCTCCCTCTCCTCTCTGCTCTCTCAACACGCACACATACGCACACTTTCTCTCCCTCGTTGACACTCGACACGGGGTGCGAGCAACTCTCTCTCTCTCTCTGGTGTGTGTGTGTGTGTGTGTGTGTGTGTGTGTGTCGCTTTCCCTTGCAACTTTCTCCGCACACGCATCCACGCCTCACGAGTATAACCCTCCCTCAGACCCCTCACGGGTGCGACATCCCCCCCCCCTCTCTCTCTCCCCTCTTTATATTGCCACCACTCCTCCCTTCGTTTCGCGTTGTTCTTTTCGTTCTTTGTGTGTTTTGCTCGCCACCTCTTCGTTGTAAGTGATCGGTACGGTTTAGGGGGGTGTCCATATTACGCCCGCACGTGCGTCTTCCTCGTATTTGAGCTCCTTTGTTCTCTCTCGTCTGACTCTCCCCTCTCTCTCCCTCTCTCTCTCTTCTCTTGAGCGTTACGTCACGCCAAGCACACGCGTCTTCCTCCCCCCCCCCGCCTCACCTCTCCCTCTGTCCTCTGTCCTCTGTCCCCCCTCCTCCCCGCTCTTTCTCTCTGCTACGAAGAAGTCACGAACAACGAAAGCAATCGCCGCAGACGCCGCCCGCCGCCACTGCCGAGGTTCATCGCACGCCTCTCTCATCTCCACGAACACGTTCAATAGAAACAGAAATTATAGAAGAACAAATTAACACCGACACACACACACACAGAGAGAGAGACCCTCTCGTGTTTCTCTTCAGTTCTTTGTTTTTCGCTTCACTTCCCTCCACCTTTCCTTCTGCGCCTCGGGTCTTTGTTGTGGTTGTGGCTGTCTCTCTCCCTCTCTCTCTCTCCGCTATTCGGCACTTCTGCTGCTTTCTCCTGTATTAGTTCTCGCTTTGCTGCCTTCGCCCTCTCTTCCTTCTGTGTGTGTGTGTGTGTGTGGTGTGTGTGTGTGCGTGCCTCCTCCCGTTTTGCTTTCGTTGCTCTTACTTCTTTCTCCACTTCTGTCTTCTGCCTAACCCTCACCCTACTCCTCCCTTCCCACCAATCAACCTATCAGTGCCTCGCTCACTGCTCCCCTTCTTACCATCTCTCTCTCTTGCTCGCTGGCCTTCTCAACGAAGGCAACAGAAGCCGATACACGCGCACAGGCACACGCAACAACAACACGTACAATACACCGAGCACTGCGCATTAACATAGCATATTTGAATCTCACGTTGTTTCCATTTTTACTCTTTCTGTCTCCCCCCCCCCCTCTGCGTGAGTGCGTGTGTGTGTGTGCGTGTGCGTGTGCTTGGGTTTTTGAGGTTTGTCCGTGCTAAGCCGGTCTGCCCTCATCGCTACTTCGGTCATCCACACTACACCCCCCCTGTCCACACTACGCCCCTCCCCCAAGTCCCATTCATTGTGTGTGTGGGTCTCCTGTGAACGTTGTTTTCTGCTTCTTTTGTTTGTGCGTTTCTCGTTTCTTTTCCTGCCTTCCCCCCCCCCTCCCTCCCTCCCTCCCTCCCTCCCCCCTCTGCGTGTGCGTGTGTGTGTGTGTGTGTGTGTGTGTGTGTGTGTGTGTGTGTGTGTGCGTGTTAACTCGTCTTCGTTGATTTTGCTCTTCTCTTGTCTGCCATCGGAGTTCTGCGCGCGTCTTTTCTCGGGGTGCTTTGTGGGTTTGGAGGGGACTCGCCTCTCCGTGACAGCGCCATACTCTACGAAGGAGTGCACTAACACGTGCCTACACACACACGCACGCACAACTGAACTTTCCGGAATCTTACCCCTCCCTCCCTCCCTCCCTCTCCGTCATCTCTATTCCTCTCCTTTGCCTTTTCCATTTGTGTTCGATGTCCTCCAGTTCCATCCCGCGGGAGGACTCGCAAGGGCTCCAACGTGCAAGTGTGTCGCCACTGATCACTCCCACCATGTCTCCTGCTACTATCCAGCCACACCAGCAGCAGCAGCAGCAGCAACAACAGAAACACGTGAAGCCGGCTGTGATGATGAACTCACCGATCATGAACACTGGTACAACACCGCGGCTGCTCTTCACGTGGGATCCGTACCGCAATGTATCTCCCTCGCCCGGCAGCACTGGCACGGCCACTAGTGGGGCTGCTGCTAAGCCGCCGGAGGAGGAGGTGGTAGAGGAGGGTCGCCTGGCGTCCAGCATCGGCGGCTGCTCCACAACGTCCTCATTGAACAATAACACAAACATTGGAGCCGAAACCTCTGCCGGGATGACCAGTGCGACTCGTGGCACCAACAGCTCTGCGCTCCCGTCTCCTCCCGCTACCACCGGGGGTGCGCGGCCCCCGCTGACCATTTCCGCGTTGCTCGGAGGAGCGGTCTGTCCCAACCGAGGATCGCCGCCGCCCTCGGCGACGAAGGCGTCTCTGTCTCAGCAGCAGCAGATGCTGCATCAGAGTCCGCACAGCGAGGCCTGTGTCGCGCCAGGGTCTGCCCTCTCCACCCCGTCTGGCCCAGTGTTGAA